>JACGDI010005759.1:2170625-2181342 GCA_014898725.1 Jacaranda copaia
GAGGGCTACCCTTGACACTAGGGAACCTTCTATTATCTAGTCATGCCTTTTAGGTTGAAAAATATAGGAGCCACGTATCAGTGATTGGTGGATCAAATGTTCAAGCATCAGATCGGCCAAAATATGGAAGTATATGTTGACGATATACTGGTAAAAAGTGTGAGCCGAGCTGAATATGTCGGGGATTTGAAAGAAACTTTCGAAACCATATGCAAGTATGGGATGAAATTAAACCTAGAGAAGTGTACATTTAGAGTAAAGGGAGGCAAGTTTTTGGTCTACCTGGTGACAGAAAGGGGAATTGAGGTAAACCTAGAAAAAATCCAAGCTATTCTAGAGATGAGCCCCCCAAGAACCGTGAATGAGGTCCAGAGGTTGGCCGAAAGGATAGCTACCCTGAGTAGATTCATATCTAGATCAGCTGAAAGAAGTTTACCCTTTTTTGGAATATTGCAAAAGGCAAAGCAATTCGAGTAGGGGGAGGTAATGCAATGCACGTTTGAGGAACTGAAGACCTACTTAGCAGAGCTCCCTTTGCTAACGACGCCTACTCTAGGAGAAACTCTCTATTTGTATTTAGTAGTATCTAAGCAAGCAGTAAGCTCAATACTCATGAAGGAGAATGAAGCAGTGCAAAAGTCGGTATACTATGTCTGCAAGATCTTGCATGCTGCTGAGTTGAGATACCCAAAAATTGAAAAGATGGCACTAGCTCTGGTGGTCATGGCAAAAATGTTATGGCCTTACTTTTTATGGCATTCTATTTTCGTACAAACTAACCACCCGTTGAAGCAAACTCTTGGGAAGGTTGATGTGGCTGAAAGGCTAGTTAAATGATTAGTGGAACTGGGAGAATACAATATTGGCTATGCCCCCAAAAATTCCATAAAGGCGTAGGCCCTGGTAGATTTCATGGCAAACGCACCTACAAGGGGGGAGGAAGGTTTGTGGATGGTGTATGTAGATGAGTCATCAAGACATGAAAAAAGTGGAGTTGGAATTGTTGTTATTGATCCGAAAGGTGAAGAGATGGAGTTTGCTGTGAGGTTTTATTTCAAGGCCTCCAACAACAAATCAGAATATGAGGCCGTAATATATGGGATTAAAATGGCCATGCAAAGTGGTGCCAGACATGTTCAGGTGTTCACTAATTGACAGTTAGTAGCAAAGCAGATTGAAGGACAGTACGAGGTAAAAAAAGCCAGAATGAATAGGTATCTACAGCTAGTAGATAAGCTACAACAAAATCTGGTCAAGTTTCAAATAACCCAGGTACCTCAAGAGGAGAATAGTAAGGCAGACTGTTTGGCTAAGATAGCTAACTCCCTCAGCGAGTGCAACACTCGATGAATCACGTTCCATGAGTTGGAAAAAGAAAGTCTTGAAGATGAAGTCCTCACGATGGAAAAAGGGCAGGATTGGAGGACCCCCAATATACGATACCTGCATGGAGACAACTCGACAGCTGATCATAAGTTACCTTTACGAGCAACGTGATTTACCATGATAAATGACTGCTATACAAGAGAGATTTTGCTCAGCCATTGTTATGCTATTTGTCCCCTTATAAAGGGAATACATCCTATGAGAAATTCATGAAGGATGCTGTGGAAATCACTTAGGCGAGACAACACCAGCCTCTAAGACTATCCAAGCTGGGTACTTTTAGTCTTCTATCCGAGTTGATGTAGGAGAATTGGTGAGGAAATGCGACAAGTGTCAAAGGCAGACCCAGGTCAGCCATATACTCGCCAAGCTTATGCATGGAATGAGTGCCCCCTACCCTTTCGCCAAATGGGGAATGGATATTGTGGGGCCTTTCCCAACAACAGCTAGGCAGAGAAAGTTCTTATTGGTTGCAGTGGATTATTTTAGTAAGTGGGTAGAAGCAGAACCCCTGGCTAAGATAATGAAGAATGAGGTGCTCAAATTCTTGTGGAAGAACATAGTATACAGGTATAGCATCCCCAAGGAGATGTTCTCGGATAACAACAGGCAATTTCAGGGGGCCAAGGTGCAAGCCTAGTTTAAGGAAATGAAAATTGACCAACATTATAGCGTTGTAGCCCACCCACAAACCAATGTGCAAACTAAGGTCATTAATCATGATCTTTTGAGGAGTCTAAAGAAAACGTTAAGCCAAGTAAATGGTGGTTGGGTAGATCAGCCTTTTAGAGTATTATGGGCCTATAGAACTATGTCAAAAGTGTCTATTGAGGAAACGCCTTTTAGTATGGTCTACGATGTGGATGTACTGATTCCAGTCAAGGTGGGTTTGGAATCACATCAAGTACTGGCATACAATCTCAAAGAGAATGAGGAGTTGCTCAAGGATTCTATAGATATGATCAAAAAGAAAAGGAAAAATGCTTGCCTCAGGTCGGCTAAGTACAAACAAATAATCTGAACTGCCTTCAATAAAAGGGTCAAGCCTCGCAGTTTCCAAGTGAGAGATTGGGTCTTGAGAAAAGTGGATGTACTGGAAAATGTTGGAAAATTGGAACCCAACTCGGAGGGGCCCTACAGAGTAATCACCGTGCTGAAAAGGGGAGCTTATGAGCTGGAAATGGTAGAGAGAAAGAAGCTAGCTCGTTCTAGGAACATTCAGAACTTATGGCGTTTTTACATGTAACTTCTTTTAGAATATGTTTTGCTATTTTTAGTTTACAATAGTCAACTTACTATTTTTAATTTCCTAAAAAATTAGACAGTTTCCATTTCTTGTAAGCATAAGTTAAGCAGGATCAACCTATCTCTTATTAAGTCTTGAAGATGTCATGTTTGCTTTTCCAACTCACTGATCTAAACTGAAGATGGCGAATGTTAAAATAAAATCAGATCAGGCTGATCTAAACTGAAGATGGCGAATGCCAGAATAAAATTAGCTGGGCTGATCCAAATTGAAGATGGTGAATGCTAGAATAAAATCAACTCAGCTAATCTAAACTAAAGATGGCAAATGCCAAAAGAAAATTAGCTTAGGTTGATCTAAATGAAGATGGCAAATGCCAGAATAAAATTAGTTTAGGCTGATCTAAACTGAATAACGGATGCCTAAATAAAATCAGCTCTGCTAATCTAAACTAAAGTTAGCGAATGCCAGAATAAAATCTGCTCGACTGATCTAAACTAAAGTTAGCAAATGCTAAATAAAAATCAGTTTATCTGATCTAAGCCAAAGTTTGACTCGACAAAGTTGGACGAATGATTATAAAAATCCCTCTTGCATTAAGTAATGTGGTTACATTGCTTAAAAACAAGCCTCAACAAGTGGGCAAAGGTGTTATAAATACTCAATTGCTTGGTCCAGCCTATTCAGGGGGTGATGCAGTAGCTGAGATGATAGCCCAGTTCAAGGGCTTAGCTCCAAAGAACACCTCGGCACCTCCTAAGACCTCGGGCTCTAACACTAGCTCGACAGCAGATTGGGTCTCAGCATGACCGCCTTTGACTTCATCAAGAGAATCATTATCATTTTTTGAGTTTGATGGGAGGGTTTCCACTGATCTACATTCTCTTCCAGCTATACCATGTGTAGCACTCCTTTAGCCTCCAACTGATTTGCATAGAGATTGATACCATGATGGTAGTACCTAAGAGCTTTTTTAACAAGTTTCTGCTTGA
Source organism: Jacaranda copaia (assembly GCA_014898725.1). NCBI lineage: Eukaryota > Viridiplantae > Streptophyta > Magnoliopsida > Lamiales > Bignoniaceae > Jacaranda > Jacaranda copaia. Next base: position 2,174,250 of record JACGDI010005759.1, read on the forward strand.
AATCATTGCTCTTCAAATACTTGCTCAGGTGTGATCTCCAGCTGGCTTCCAAGAAGTTCTTTCCCTCTTTTACATATTAGAATACTTCAAAGAAGGTATCCCATCCCTCTCAGCGGCCCTCCTTCTGAGCTCTCTCCAGCACTTCTTCCTGTTGAGATATGAGATCTGATATCTTAAGCTCAAACTTGGCTAAGTTGCCAGCCACCTCGTCATGTTTTGCTCACAATAAGGAAAGCTACTGCCTCAAGTTCACAAACTGGCTCATTTTGGCATGAAGCTTATCCAACTCAGCTTTCAAACTCTAGTTATTTATCTCTAGCTGTTGATGTTCCCCTTCCTATAGAGCAAGAACGCTTCCCACAAGGATACTCATCTAAAAAAAAAAGAGGGTCGGTATAAATCCGGAAGAGCGACAAAAGTAAAAGTTCAGCTTTTGGGAGTACCTTGGAGAGATAGGAGGCGAATTGATTGCGAAGGGTGTGGAAGGGCATTTCGTTAGCTAGCTATCAATCTAAAGTAGTTGAGATTCCCCATAAGAGGTCCCTGCCCAAGGTGTGTATGGAGTCTACTAAGATCGAGCTGCTGGCCATGAGGTAGGTTTTAGGACGACTGTGACATAGAGTTAAGGAGCTTGACTCCTTCAGAATATCCCTCTCAGTCGAAGCTGGATCGACCAGCTTAGTGAGTGCGAGTCTTTTAGGTGCTGGAGCAGTGGGAGGAGGAGTCTGATGTTTTCGTAGAGATGGCTCAATTGGGGTCTTATAGGAAGAGCTCTCTCCACTGGATCATTTAGGAGGGCGATTGTTCTTTTGTCTGCTGGCTGGCCAGCTGCTATGGCCAACAGGAATGCTTTTATAGAAACCTTCTTTAAAAAGAAAAAAAAAGAAAAAGGGAAGTCAGATACAAGATCATCCAAGCAGTGTTTGTCTTAAGGTAAAAAGGTTAGTACTAAAAGGCTCGGAGAGCTCTTTGGCTTTAGGCAAAATGATACAGGAAGCCCGGTGTTCCCAAGTATGTCAACTATAGTTGACAACTATTTAGCCTTTCTAGCAGGAATTGCCAACCTGAAGGGAATGTCCTACTTTTGGCTAAGCTCTCTAAAGGTATATGTTCTATCCATCGCTCGGGGAAATCCCATGGCTTGAGTGATGCTATATACACATAATACTCTTTCTAATATTTCACCGAGGTAGGGTATTTAGATAAGAAGCACACATCCTCCCGAGATGTCAGGTAAAACAGCCTAGAACCTAAAGATTTATGATAAAAAAGAGAATAGAAGAGGCTAGTCGTAGGCTCTACTTGCAGATGCCTACACTGGATAATGAAGTCGGTCATTAATCTAAAAGAGTTTGGGATAAATTGATTAAGTGGAATGCCCAAGCCTCTGGACACTAACTTAAACAACTCGGGCAAAGAAAAATATAGCCCGCTGCGCAGCTGCTTTACATAGAAGCATAGAAACCCTGAGGAAAGGTGATGCGGCTAATTTAAGGATTTAGGCACTACTATAGGGTACTCCTCTGGGATACCCATGATCTCTCTCAGCTTAAGGCTTTTATGCCTAGTCATCCTAGAAAATTACATCTCATAATAAGGCAACCTCGCCTGAATCGTTTCCTTCTCAGTCTCTCTCATTACCTCTGGTGGGATACTAAGAATTGAGTCATCTGAATTATTTACCCCAACCAACTTAATCGACATTCTAGGTTTTCTAAGAACTTTTAATGAAATAAAATTGGAAAATGCGAAGCAAGGAATCAAAAAGAACTAGAAAATGCGAAGCGAGGAATTAGAAAGAACCTGAACTTATTTTCTAGAAGGTATGGGACGTAGATGGAGTTTTCTTCAAATCGTGGCGGCGACTGCTACCCAGATGGCGGAGTAATGGCTGAAGCGCATGGAGGAATTGAAGAAAAGAAGAGAGTGGGGAGGATTTTGCAAAAGTGGAGAAGAGGAGTAGTCTAACCGGCACATGGCTTTTATAGAGAGGAAGAAGGGCTTTTGAACTTCTAAGTTCAAGCTCAACCGTACACGTGGCTCTAGGGATATGCAAGATCAGACATCCCCATTTAATGCTGCAAATAAGACAGGCGAACATGGGGAAGGACAAAGCAATGATGTTTATTCCTTGGAAAGGGGCAAAATCATTACAAGATACGTTTGAGCTTGTCCCGAATGTTAGTCAGCTTGGATAAATAATCCTATTAGGAATACAGACCGTTTCCCTCGTGCTTTGTCATCTATTAGCTTAGACTGTCAAAGTTCAAACTCTTTTTTTGAACTTTATTTTTCAGGGGGTAAGGTGATGCATATATACCCTCAGCCCGAGATAAAGAAGTCATAAAAGCTATGATCACCTCAAATGGTCTGGCCGAGCTTAACTCGGAAATAACAGTCAAAGATGAGAACAAGAGGTAATCGAGCTTATCTCAGATGAAGCAATCAAGATGAGGGTTTGAGTCAACCGAGCTGATCTCAGATGAAGTAGCCAAGATGAGTGTTTGAGTCAACCGAGCTGATATCAGAGAAAGCAGCTGAGATGATTGTTCTATGATGCCCGAGTTGATTTTCAAGTTGCATCTTCAGCCTAACACGTTCAGAAAACAAGGAACGTGGGCCACAAGTGGCACCATGTCGATCAACTCTACTGAATATGGGTAGTTAGAGTTTTAATGGTCTGGTATGGCCCTAGTTAGTGGCGTGTTTAGTTATATAAAAGGCCTTGTATGAAATTATCAAAGAGATAAGATTATCTTCTTTGGCTTTTCAATTGGTGCTTGGTAAAATTATTCTTTTTGGCATCAACCCTTATTATTAAATTATAAAAATTACATTTAATTCCATCATTGTTAAAACAATAAAAAACATTTATATGGTAATAAATAAAATTATCATAAATTATAGTAATAAATTTTTTACTATACTTTGGTTATATATGTTGCTAATTATTAATAACCCTATGTTTAATTTTTTGGTCCTATGTTTAATTTGTGAATTTTTTAATGTAAGTTGATACGGGCCAATATCAATATTAATTGTGATTTTGAATTTTAGTGAAAAAAGAAAAAGAAAAAGAAAAAGAAAAACAAAAACTTTGAATATGATCAACTCTCACAATTATATTAATATTAAAATTCAAAAAACATAAAACAAAAAAGAAAACAAAATAAAAGCTGCCACATGACATGTGGCAGCTTCGGAGAGCGGTTGGGTGCCCGTCCATTTGGGTGGCATTGAACTCCTCAATAGAGACTCATACCAACAAAAGTAACATATGGTGAATGAAAAAAACAATTGTAGGAAAATGTAATCATTGCAAAACAACTCATTGGTGGCGGCCTTACCTATCATGTGAAATGGAGTTCACATGATGTGGGATAACATCTTATGTTGAGAAATGAACAAACCATCGGATCCTTCGTCACTCCACGTTGGCAATGAGTAATGTGGTTCAAAGTAGAAAAAGGCACAAAATTTGCTAATATGATGTATTTATCATATAATATTTTTGCTTCTTTGCAAATATAATTAAATATTAAGAATTTTGCTTGGTACAACCAACTATTCTAATTCTCTTGTTTCTTAAGTACAATTATGTGGCAACCTTTAACGAGAGGTTGCATTGTGTGGTTGAACTTAATAAATAAGCCATTTCAGTGACTAATTAATCGTCCTGTAACTTTACCTTATTTGATATTTGATCTTATAAATTATATAATATCAATTATAATTCTATAAGTATTAAAAATTTGTTATTTTTTGTTCTTTTTTCGCCAGAGCCGGCGAAACTCGCCGGAAAATATGACATGGCACATCGGACATGTGGACATTTCTTACTATTGCCTCGTTGGCAACAAAATAAATGCTGACATGGGATTTGTGGCATTACTTGGTAGGCAAAATTATAATTTTCGTCTTATAATTATACCTCAAATGTTTTTTGGTCTTATAAATTACATAATATCAATTCTAGTCCTATAAATATCTAAAAATTATCATTTTAGTCCTTTTTTTGCCGGAGCCGGCGAAAGTCGTCAGGCAAGTGGACATATCTTATTTCTGCCTCATTGGCAACTGACATAGCTTAATCAATTGGAAAAAAATGCCAACTAAGATATTTATGATATATATCATGTATCATATATGTGATATATATTTATATATACACATATATCTAAATATATATTTATATATACATACATATTTACATATATTATATATGTGCCCCTAAGCCCCCACCTCCCACCCCCACTTGGTGGATTGGCTGGGCTTCCAGTCGGCCAGCACACCTCTGGCTAGGCGAGGTCATGGTCAGCCATGGTTGCTGCCTGGCCAGGCAGTAGCCATGGTTGGTTGAGCTTCTAGGCGGCCAGCGACCACCTAAAAGCTCACCATAGCTAATTGGTGGCCATGGTGGCCGTTTGCACGGGCGAGCCATGGCCCAAGCGAACATGGCCTGCCCATCACCATGTCCATTGCCTAGCTATATCTAGCTAGGCGGCTGCCATGGCTGATCGAGTTTGGGAAATGTAATTAATTTTTGGTTATGTTTTGGGGAGTAGATAAAATTGATTCTGAAAAATTTTGATATGTTTGTTTATATTTTAGAGGAGATATTTTTTTACTATAGCTGTCAAATTAATGCTTTTTTATTAAATTTTTGGGGTGAAAATGGAATTAAGTAATTTTTTTAATATTAGAATAATAATAAAATATATATGATATATATAATATATGTATGTATATATTAAAAAATTGGCAAGTTTTGTGGATAATGAAGGATAGTAGAGGATATTTTAGAAAAAAATAAATTTGTGTTTTGAAGGAAAAATGATGATATGTAATATATATATATATAAATAGATGTGTATGTATAAATAAATTCTATAATATTTAAAATTAGAAAAAAACACAAAAGGCATTTGTATTGCCAACTAAGCAAGAAAAAGATAAAAAATGCCTACTAGGCAGTCCAACATGGCAAAAATAATAAATTGCCACACGCCCAAATTGCTATGTCAACTTCTCGGTCGACTTTTGTCGGCTCCAGCAAAAAATGACTAAAAGTGACGATTTTTTGATCCTCATAAGACTAGAATTGATATTATGTAATTTATAAGACCAAAAACTATTTGAAGTAAAGTTATAGGACAAAAATTGCAATTTTGCCTGCCAAGTAATGCCACAAATCCTATGTCAGCATTTATTTTGTTGCCAACAAGGCAAAAACAAGAAATATCCACACATTAGATGTGCCACATCACATTTTTCAGTGAGTTTCGCCAACTCTGGTGAAAAAAGGACGAAAAATGACAAATTTTTAATACTTATAAGACTATAATTGATATTATATAATTTATAGGACCAAAAATTAAATGAGGTAAAGTTACAGGACAAAAATTACAATTTTACCACATCCTTGACTCCATCATTGATTTCCTCACCAACAAAAATTATACTTTCGTTTGGGTTGACATCTTTTCTGGCTTTGGAAAACTCGAGTTGCACTATTGGTTTGGGACCGTGGTGAATCCCGTGGAATTGAGGGCTTTGGCGGCGATGGAATACCAACAGTGGGTTTTGGAGAAGGCAAAGTTGGAGGTTTTGGCGAGAGTTGTACTGCAGAAACAGATGGATAAGATGCAGTCTGTGAGCAACAACCCGTAGCTGATGCCTGGTCAATTGAGGTTTGCTTGTGTACATGCTTTTATGTGTTTTAAACTTAATCGGCTTTGTTTGCTCCTCATGAGCAACTTTAGATTTTCAAGAATTCAAGAATATGGGTTATTAGTCATATAATTTCTTATTTTTCATTTATTAATTAAATACTACTAAATATTGTAATATAGTGACATTTTTCAATAATTATCACTATATTATTCTTGCGTCCCATTATACTATAAAATATCATTAAATTAGTGCCACTAAAATATTTCGTGACATTTTTTTCTAAATGACATCATAAATAAATATGAATAGCATTTTCTTAGAAAACATAGTGGCACTAGCTAAATGCATGCAAAATACATTTTTTTTTTGGTCATTTATAACCAAATGCCACTATTGTATATGTCATTCAATAATCAAGAGCCATTAAATATTTTATTGTAGTGGCATTTTTCTAAGACTAACACTATATTACCTTTATGTGTCATTATACTAGAAAATCCCACTAAATACTTTATGACATCTTTTTCCTATGACACCATAACTACATATTAATGATATTTTTTAGAAAAAATTAGTGGCACTAATTAAGTGTTTTTAAAGTAAATGTATCTTGACATTTTCAATTAAATGTCACTAATTCATTTAACATTTATAACCAAATACCACCAAGTATTATACTATTATGGCATTATTTTATGACTATTAGCATTTTAATTTTTGTGTCATTATCTTAAAAAATGCCGCTATATTGATGTCACTAAAGATCTTATTTGTTGTAGTGTCGTAAATGTTTCTGACCCAAAGAAAAATTATGTGAAATAAATGTATTCTTGCATTTCTTGAAAGATGATCTGCATGCGTACGTGACTCTGTTTCTTTGATTCGTGAATCTCTTTACGTGTAATTTTCTTAGGGGGATATACATATATATTTTGAAGGCTCCTGATCCTCGCCTGTAGACTATCAAGAATTCAATATGGCTATTAGCAATATATTTTGGTAAAATTGTAAAATTGGTTTTGTACATATGACTCTCTAACAATTTAGGGCTTTATATTTTTGGGCCACAAATTTAATACTTTAGCTCTTGAAATTTGACAATTTATGGACAAATTCAACCCGAATGTCATTTGTCATTGGTCCAATCCTACATAGCGTCTAACAATCTTAAAAAATATTTATATACTTATACGTATTCACATATATAAACACACATACACCTCCCACTCAGTGGCGTATCCAGGAATTTAGGTAAGTGGGATCAAAATATTAATAAAAAATAAATTCAAAATAATTAATATTTAATAAAAATAAAATTTATATACATTAATTCAATTATCCTCGATGAGTTTTCATATTTTGAAACGTCGTCATAATATCATCATCTGAAATGCTCATAAATACATCTCTTTCTTTATAA
>JACGDI010005760.1:3378-21657 GCA_014898725.1 Jacaranda copaia
CCCCCCCCCCAAAACTAATTTTGTTGCATCCAACAATGGTAGCTCTTCTAATTGGCTAGTTGACTCGGGTGCTTCTCACCATGTCACTAATGATCTTCAAAATTTGGCGCTCCATTCAACATATGATGGTACCGAGGACCTCATGATTGGCGATGGTAAAAATTTGACTATCACCAATACAAGATCTACCTCTCTTCCCTCTTCTTCCTCCTCTTTAATATTAAATGATGTTCTCTATGTCCCTTCTATGAAGAAAATTTTTATTTTTATTTATAAATTGTGTTGTTCTAACAACATAACAATTGAATTCTCACCTTCCTAGTTTGTTGTGAAGGATTTCTACACAGTGGCACATTTAGTGGAGAAAAAACCTATTAATGGTGTCTATGAATAGCTAGACATTACCTTTGCAGTAAACAAGCTCTCTTAGTTCACATCCCATCCAACTAAGACCCACTGGCAAACCTTAAAACGGCTTCTTCGCTTTCTTGTTAAAACCTCTAAGCATGGTCTTCTTATCCACTGCCATTCACCTCTTTTGCTGCATTGATATTCTAATGCCAACTGGGCAGGCCATCGTGATGATTGAATTTCCTTAGGTGCTTATGTCTGCTTTCTTGCTTGAAATCCTATTTCCTAGTCTTCCAAAAAGCAACACTCTGTCTCTTGATCCTCAACAAAAGCCGAATATTGTGCTGTTGCTAATAATGCTGCTGAACTTTGTTGGTTAATGAATCTGCTGCAAGAGCTCTGAGTTACTCTTCCCTATTCACCCACCATTTATTGTGATAATGCTGGAGCTACTTATTGTTGTGCTAATCTTGTCTTCCACTCTCGAATGAAACATGTTGAGCTAGACTATCACTTTTTTCTCACTAAAACTCAACAGAACCTTCTCCGTGTTGTTCATGTTTTCTCTCAAGACCAGCTAGTTGATGTTCGAACCAAGCCTCTCCAACTTATCATTCAATAATCTTATGTCCAAGATTGGTGTTTCGCTTCGCCTCTCCATCTTGCGGGGGCATATCAGAACAAATACATACTCCATAGCATAGGAATATATCCTTTCTCTTTATTTTCTTCTATATTTAGATGATTAGTGTACATCTCATTATTTTAGTTGTATATTCTTTTATGTTTAGATTATTGCAATCAATCCTACTAATACAATTTCCTAATATTTTTGGGGCTCTTTGATGTATAAATATTTCCTTTGTGAGTAATAATAAGACAGAGTATTACAATTCAACTTCTATTACTTTACCCACCACCCACCCCCACCTAATGCCCAATAATAGTTTGGATTGAAGAACATGATCATCGTTGCCACATACAACTAATTATGATAATTGTATTTATCATCAAATATAGAGGTCTAATCACATCAAAATATTGTTCTACCAGCATACATTGATGAACAATCAATATAAGAACCCCTTCCCTGCACCCCAAAAAAAAGTTAATGACATATACAAAACTTATCATTAATTATGTATATTAAGTAACAAGAGATTTTTTTCTTAACTTAATAACTTTACAAACTTAATAGTGACAAGACAAAATTAATGTATAAGTTGTAGCCACTGATAAATAATAACACAGTATAGTGATAATCCAATGACAATGAAAATCTTATCAAAGATTGCATTTTAATTATTATTTTTAATAGGTTATCACTATAGGTGCATTATTAATCGTCAATTGTGACAACTAAAAATATTAGATCTTGTCATTATTAAGTCATATAGTGGCAAAATAAAAGCTATTATCACTTAAAAAATTATTAATTATAAAATAACAGTTATTATCACTTAATATATTTGATGCGGCTTGAAGCTGCTATAGAAAAAATGGGAGTTGTATTACTGGGGAGTCGACCAAGGAGGTCGGGTATTTAGGATGGTGTATAACTTTGGGGCTTAAGATCTGCAACCACAACACAAGTTAGGCTAGTCGAGGTACCCCCAACGAAGGCATTCCGACGCTCAAGTTAGTTCTGGTCGAGGTTAAAAGATTGAACAGAATATAGAGAATGTAAAGTTTGTAGTGTATGTGACATTATCTTGAGCGTGGTTGGGCCTGAAGTATTTATAGCTTTCTGCCCGGTGTGATTTTACCCAAGTACTCCTATCGAGTGTAATAACATTTTTCTATGCCAGGGGATTGGGAGTCATTCAATGTCCAGATCACGAAACTGTGTCAGGTGGCTAAATCTCCTATTTTCTTGGATAAATCGTGCTAGTAGAGGCACGTCTCTGCTAAAGTTGTTGGCAGAATTGTCAAAGTTGTCAGAATTGTTAGCAGTAATTGCATCGATTGCCATGTGTCATTATTGCAGAGGAACTCGACTTGTCAAACTGATAAACACAAATGGGATCCGAGTGAACGCTGGAGTGGTCTTAAGGTTGATTCATGTCGATCAGACTCAAATGTTCAAACTTCTGGAGTGGTTTTGAGGTCAATACGGGTCGACCGCAAATCCTACCAAGTGAGGTCGATACTGATCGACCAAATAGATTTATTGTTGGACCTCATAGGCTATCTCGTTTGACGTTAGGCCTGTTGAGCCTATTGGATTATCCCATATCATGAGTCCCCCCAACTCCCGGTCTTGATCGAGCCTGTCGATGAGAAGAGGTAAGGAGTTTACATTCAACCATAGTGGGTACTATACTCGATCGAGATTTTTGAATTCTCGACCTAGGTTTTTAAACTTTCGACCTGGGTTTTTGAACTATCGACTAGGGTTTGAGGTGATTTCTTTGCATTTAATGTAGCTATCAGTGCACAGAATACGAAGCGTACTGGGGCAGGCTGTCATCATAGTAGTTACACGAATTTTTGTGCACAACTACCTATAAATAAGGGGATAAGTGGCTTCATTCACACTTTTGTTATTTGAATATCTGATCGAATTACCATTTTTGAAGTCTTTCAAGCTCTGTGCTTTGTATTTGAGAAACTCGCACTATAAGTGTCCTTGTTATCCTTGTATTTTTCTGCCTTTACGTTGTAGAGCCATGTCTGCTAGTTTGGATTCTGATAGCACTAGGTCTGGAAATATGGCCTATGGGGGGGATACTGAGGTTGAGAGCACGTTTGAGTCTAGTTCTTCTTCGAGTGGAGATACAAGTTCAAGTAGTAGGAGCAACCCCAGCGAAGTTAGCGTAGTGTCGGAGGGGGAGGCTGGCCCTGTTGATATGCCTACTAGCTGGGGTCAATTATTTACCCTAGACCATTACACAAAAATAACCTCAAAAATAATCGCTGCAGATCTAGTGCGGATTAGGGCATTGTATCATATCCCCAACGAGTATCAGATGGTAGCGCCAGGGACCCGATGTAGAATGCATCGACCTCTCCAGGGATTTATAACTATATTTGAGGAGGGATTCAAGTGTGGTCTAAGGTTTCTACTAGTTAAATCCATAGTCGACCTCCTTGTAGGGTTAGGGGTTTGCATCACCCAACTCCTTCGCAACTATTTTGCCACTCTATATAGTTTTGATGTGTTGATGCATCTCTTCAATCAGTCTACCACTTTTGCTAATTTTTCAAACTCATTTCACCTTTCTATGTCTTGAAAGTCAGGCAATAGCAAGGAGTTAGGTTTCTATTACCTCGTTGCTCGACCCTAATGAATGTTTTTGATATCTCCCGCGTCTTTGTATGGACAAGAGTGGAAAAAAATTATTTCTATATCCAGGGGCCGGGGGTGCTCGCTGTTCTGGGGGGTTGGTGGAGGGGGCCTGTGGAGATACCTGGTAACCAAACACCCAGTTGGCCCAACACCTTTATTTAGGATCTAGTTGGGTTCGAACAAATGGAGGCTTCCGTACTGATCGAGGAGAGGTGTTTGGTGCTGGCTAGTTTGTCACTGGCCCTACTCGACCTGCCTGTGGGTGATCAACTAGGTAGAAATTTTTTGTCAATTATTTCCATTGTATGCTATCTGTCTGCTCATATCTAATATTTGTTTTCAAACTGTTTGCCTGTGCAGATCGGAACGACATCATGGTCTGCAGTAGAAATGAATTACAAGTCCAGGCTCTAAGGGCCGAGGTGCATCGACAAGCTATCACCGCTGCTTGACGTGGAGGTGCTGCTGAGCAGGCAGGCTTAGTGAGGTCGACATCTGAACCGCCACCACCACAAATCGAGGTGGCTCCTAAGACCCAATTCGCTCGTCAGGAGAGGCCCAAGCTAAGTAGCCCTGCGGGTAAAGGCAAGAGGTAGCTGGTTGAACAAGGGGGGTCGACTCCGAAGAAGGTTGTCGGGGAAAAGGGGAAGCAGAAGGTGATGAGGGGCTAGGACCTATTTGGATAGGCCGATGATGGCCTGATGTTTCGACTCCCTCGACTATCTCCTTTGAGATTTACCACGGATCGAGATTAGGATATAACCGACTCTACCTCGATCCTTGATGGGGGGCCGACTGCCCTTGATGCCCTTAAATAGATGACCTCAGGGCTATTTTTGAATGACCAGCAGAAGCTCATGAACCAGAGCTAGCTCGGGACAATAAAGGCAATGTCGTATTACTGCAACATGGTAAGTGCGAGATCAATAAGTTTCAACCATGTCTTTTCTGTTATGTTTCTATTGGCTTGAGAATGACATTATTGTGTTTCAAATAGAGTAGTTGGGCTATAATATGTTCCGACGGTCGGAGATGGCACTGCTGCCAAGGACGAGTTGGAGGTCAAAGGAGAGATGGAGGCCCTGAAGGTGCAGCTGGAGTCCTCCTAGCTTCAGGTCGAGCAATTGAACAAAAGGGTGGCCGATTTCCAAAAGCAGCTCGACACCAAAGATCAACAATTGGTCCAGGCCATCGAGGAGCAGAGCTGCATGGACAACATCATCAATAAGGCCCACCTCGACCTTCAAGTGAGCTTAAGCTCCGGTTAGGCAAAAGATCACGCGGAGGCGACCGGCCAAGCCAAAGAGGCTTTCATCCAGTATTTGCCTACGGTACGGCACGAGACTATTGAACAGTTCATAGTCAGCACTGCTTTCTAGGATGCCAGTGCGGTTGCAGCCTTGGATAATGCCCATGAAGCATATCAGTGGGCTATTAAACAACTGGAGCATATGGGCTATTATTTTCGTGCTGAGGATAAAAACTGGATGAGCCTTCTACTAAATGATAAGCTGGAGGAAGGCGGCACTATGCGAGCTGCCAAGGGAGGACTTGCTACCGATGCGCTACTGTCTGAGGAGAAAAAGACAAAGGCCGAGGTTGATGCCCAGCTAGAGCAGATATGTTTCCAGTTCGCATTAGCAGAGGATCTTGTTGCCGAGCTAAGGGATGAACAGGTCGACTTGGCGCAGTATGTGCTGTGATTAACTAATTTTATGGGCAATCTTTCAAGACCATCAAAACCTTCTTAGGCAGTCTCTCCACTCGCCTGTGCGGAGCCTGAGCCAAAAGCATAATGGGTTGAAGGTGGTCAAAAGGAGCCAGTCCAGCCTTGAAGTCAATCCAAACCAGCTGTTTCTCTTCTTTTTTTTGTTTTTTGGATGTATGTATGTACTTCACCAAAGTATCATCAATAAAGAACACGTCTTTTCTTTCATTCTCATTCTGCATAGTGTTTAAGTTCTACTATGGTAATGTGAAAAAATATTTGGTTGCCTGTTGTGTTGTAATGGTTTTACACGACTGTGTCGTTGATTGCTTCATATTGATCTGCTCGACCCTTAGCACTAATTGCCTCTCAAAAATGATAGGGCATCCATTGCCAAGTATGGGGTCGATAAAAAGTGGATGGTTGAATAGAAACAGCGAGAGGTTACGTAGTTGTTGACTATGTGGTCGGCGATGAACTTGGACTTCAAAGAGCCATTTAGGTGGCAGCAAGGGACTGTTTAGTCATCGACTATGGGGTCGACTAGAAACTTGGACAGCTAGGAGTTGTTTAGGTGGTAGCAAGGGGCTGCTTGGTCATCGACTACAGGGTCGATTAGGATTTTGGATGGCTAGGAACCGTTTATGGTAGCAAGGGGCTGCTTGGTCATTGACTATGGGATCAACTAGGATCTTAGGCAGCTAGGAGCCATTAAGGTGGCAGTAAAGGGCTACTTGGTCATCGACTACGGGGTCAACTAGGATTTTGGACTGCTGGGGGCCATTTATGTGGCAATAAGGGGCTGCTTGGTCGTCGACTACGGGGTCGACTATAAACTTGGGCGGCTGGGAGCCATTCTGGTGGCAACATAGGGCTTCTTTGTCATTGAATACTGGATCGACTAGAATTATTAAAGAAAAAAATTAAGCAAATAAAATTGCAATTTTATTTAAGCCAATAGGCAACAAGGGTAAACACCATACAAATTTAAATAAAAAACTTCCTAAGATTGATGGTGTTCCACGGGCGGGGGAGTTCCTCTCCTTGCATGTTGGCCAAACCTGTAGGCATTATGTTTTGCTAATTTGATAATGGAATATGGCCCTTCCCATTTTGGTTCAAGCTTGCCCATGTTCTTGGAGACCTCTATTTTTTTGAGAACAAGATCTCCAATGTTGAAACGATGCTCTCTGATCCTTTTATTATAAGTCTGGCTCATCTTCGATCTGTAGCGCTGCACAGTGTTATAGGCCTCCTGCTGACGCTCATTGATAGTTTTGAGATCCAACTTTCTTTCCAACGTGTTTCGTAGTAGATGGTAGTGAATGACACAAGCAGCATGTTAGATCAATTCTGAAGATACAACTACTTTCGACCCATATACTAGGCTGTAAGGGGTATGATCGATGGTTGTTCGGGGAGTTGTCCTATAAGCCCACACTAAGCCAGGCAGGTCTTTTGCCTAATTTGCCCCGGTATCCTAAATTATGGCCTTTAATTGGTCAAGGACAGTCTGGTTGGTCACTTCAGTTTGCTCATTTGACTAAGGATTGCCCAGTAATGTGAAATGTTATGTGATCCCCAAGGCCTTGCACCAATCTTGTGTATTCTTACTTTAAAATTGAGTGCTGTTATCTGAAATAAGTACCTTGGGAAGCCCAAAATGGCATATGATATTCTTCCTTATGAAACTTTTTATGGTCGCATCGATTATCTTAGGAACAGCCTCAACTTCAATCCACTTAGTGAAATATTCAACCGCTAAGATTATAAACTTTCGCTACCCTGTTGACCTCAGTAGAGAAGCCACAATGTCGATTCCCTACTGATCGAATGGCTAGGAAATCTATACATTAACCATCAATGCGGCTGGCTGGTGCAACAAGTTGGAATGGACTTGGCATGTTGCACACTTGCATATGAAATCTACTGAATCTTTCAACAATGTTGGCCAGAAGTATCCATACCTGATTATTTTATGGGCAAGAGACCTTCCTTCGGAATGGTTACCACACATGCCATCATGAACATCCTGTAACACTTCTGATGCCTGATCTCGATCCAAGCACCTCAAGGGAGGCTCATCGAAAGATCTTTTATAAATTGACCATGCTCATCGAGGGTGAATTTGGAGGCTTGACCTCGAAGGTACTTAGCCTCATTCTTGTTATCGGGGGCAACACCTTGGCTGAAATATGGTTTTATTGGAGTCTGCCAAGAAACAGATGCCCGTCGATGGTCGTTATAAGATTTTCATCTATTAGTGTGATCGACGGCTTGTCCAAGACTAGAAATATGATCTTCTTATCTCTTGTTCCTCTGATTGAGCTGGCAAACTTGGAAAGGGCATCTGCTCATTCATTCTCAAATCGAGGAACCTGACTGAGGGTAAATCTTTTGAAAGACTATTGCAACCTCTTCACCTCAGCCAAGTACTGGGCCATCAACTACTCTTTGGCTTCAAAATTTCCCCCGACCTGCTCTACCACTAACTGGGAGTCTGTGAACATGACCAAGTGTTCGACCCCATGCTCAAGCGCCATTCTCATTCCTGCTAGTAAGGCCTCGTACTCAACTTCGTTGTTTGTGGCTGTGTAATCTAATTTGATTTTAAAATCATATTCCTCTGCATCTGGGGTGCAAAGAGCAACCCCAATCCCTCCCAGATGTGGTCAATGATCCGTCAACATGTAAAGTCCAAACAAGAGAAGCCACGATACTTTTTTTGGGTAAATCGACTCACTCTGCAATGAAATAAATAAGTACTTGAGCTTTGATAGATGTTCGAGGTTGGAAGTTGATGTCAAACTCTCCAAGCTCAATTGTCCATTTGGTCAATCTGCCAGATGTGTCAAGCTTTGCCAATATTTACTTCAATAGCTGGTTTGTTGGCACTATGATAAAGTGAGATTGGAAGTACGGTCTCAGCTTTCGAGCAGCGGTCACTAAAGCCAATGCAAACTTTTCAATCTCTAAATTATTATTCTTTAGGCCTTGGTGTGACTTACTACAATAGTAGACTGGTCGATGATTGTCATCCCGGGTCGATACCAATACTAAACTGATTGATGCTTTCGAGATTGCTAAGTACATCTGAAGTACTTCTCCCAGCTCGAGTTTTGCCAACATCAGAGGTGAGGTCAAATACTGCTTCAATTCGATCAGCACTTGGTCATACTGTTCTGTCCACCGAAAACTCATCTTTCTGGCATTTTTGAAAATTTTGAAAAAGGGGAGGCTTTTATTGGCTAACCTAGCGATGAATCTCCACAAAGCCACGATTCTGCTGCCCAACCTTTGAACTTTTTGAACTATTCTTAGAAGAGTGACATCTAAAACTGCCTAAATTTTTTGCAGATTGGCCTCAATGCCTCTCTGGCAAACCATATAGCCCAAGCATTTTCCACCTCGGACCCTAAAAGTGCATTTGTTTAGGTTTAGCTTCAATCCAAATGCCCTTAATATTTTGAAAGTATGACTGAGGTCAAGTATGTAGTCTTTGGCTTTTTCTATCTTGACTATCATGTCATCGATGTAGACTTCCATCGACTTTCCAATCTCATCTTTGAACATGAAGTTTATTAATCGCTGATAAGTTGCCCCGATATTTTTCAAATCGAACGACATGACAAGAAAGCAATAAACACCATTAGGAATAATAAAAGATGTTTTATCCCTATCCTCAGGTGCCATGAATATTTGGTGATAGCCTTGAAATGCATCCATCATACTCAATAATTCATACCCAGCAGTTGAATCAACTAGTATATCTATTCGAGGTTGGGGGTAAGTATCTTTAGGGCATGCTTTATTCAAATCAGTAAAATTATTACACATCCGCCATTATCCCTCCGATTTTGGGACTAAAACAACATTACAAAGCCAAGAGAGATACTGAATCTCTACAATGTACCCTGCATCTAAGAGTTTTCTAACCTCCTTCTCGATGATTTATGTCCTCTTGGCATTGAATGTCTTTGTCTTCTGTCTTATCGATTTGTATGAGGGGTCAGTGTTGAAGTGGTGCATAATGACATTGGGGTCGATCCCCTGCAGGTCGAATGCTTTTCACGCAAAGACGTTGATATTTCTCCTCAAGAAATCGACCATGAGATATTCTAAGTGGGCCCCTAAGTCTGTCCCAATACAAGTTTTCTTCTTGGGGTTGTCCTCTTCGAGCTAGTCTTGAATTCCCCAACAGGCTCCACTCTAGTGTCCTTTAGTTTTTGCTTTTTGCTGACCTAGGACTCTTCGAGTTCTACTATAGAGGCATCCCCGAAGTCTTCAGCTGCAGTCGATTCTTCTGCTTGGATGGCTCAACTGAGATGTTGTAACATCTATATGCCTCCTTTAGATTGCACAAGAGCTCACCTGTACTGGCCGGGGTTGGAAACTTTACTTTCAAATGATAAGTAGACACGATGGCATAAAACTTATTGAGGGCGGATCGACCAATGATGACATTATAGGCGAATGGGGTGTCGACCACAAGGTAATTCAGTATCAATATTTTCTTTCGAGGAGCCTCCCCAAAAGATGTGGACAAGTCGATCGACCCCTCCGGTATGATCTAGGACCCCCTGAATCCGACCAACGACGTGCGCACAGGCAAGAATTTTAACTTGCCCAAGTTTATCCTCTTCAGTGTAGATAAGAATATGAAATTTGTTGAGCTACCATCGTTGATCAGACCCTTACGCATCTTAAAGTTGGCAATCTCCACAGAAATAACCATTGGGCAATCTATCTTATGATCAATATTTTTGCCCTCCAGATGGGTTAGGTCAGCATCAGTGAATGAGATGGACTCTGCGCTCGTAGAGAGGTGGAAAGTTGTCTCCATCGACGAAGCTTTATTGGACTCAAGCCTCCTCTGTGTCTGCCTCCGAGTGAACTTAGAGTCCCCCTTAGTGAGACCTCCTGCAATCATGTTAATGACTCCTCTGATGGGTGGGCGATCATCTTGGGCGGGCTTTTTTTCTTTGTTTTCTCTCCTAGGACTAACCGACCTTTCTCTATGGGGAGTCTGGTCAATTTTGCCCCCTTTAGTCTGGGCTTCTACAGCTATATATTTTTTGAGGTGACTCTACCTGATTAACCTTTCGATCTCATCTTGGAGATTGAAGTACTCATCGGTGTCATGCCCATTCTATTTGTGAAAATGGCAGTATTTCTTTGATTTCTTTATGGCTTCAGTCTCCATCAACTTTCTGTGATTTTTGAGGAGGTTATCATGCTGGATAGCATACAAGACCTTCTTCCTCAGGATATTCAATGATGTGTAGTCATAGAAGTATTTGATCGGAGATTGACCTCGCTCTCTGTGTTTTTGGTTATCTCTTTCCTTCTTTTTCTTCTCGACCTCGAAGGATCTGAACTTGAGTTTGTTCATTTCCTCTTGAGTCATGTATCTTTCTGTCAGGTCGAGCAACTCCTCCATTGACCCGGGTGGTTCTCGCACCAGAGCGTTGGTGCATTCTTTATGCCTGAGCCCCAAGAACAACATGTTGATCAGGAACTCAATCCTGGGGTTATCAATCTTTAGGACCTCCATGTTAAATCTGGTAAAGAAAGCTCACAAAGATTCCCCCTCATTCTTCTTGATGGTATGGAGGTGGGTATGGGGGAGCTTGGCCTTTCTCCTACTGGCAAACTGGTGCAAGAATTTATTGCACAGCTAGTCATATGAGTAAATCGTTGACGGTTCCAACTTCACGAACCAGTCCAGTGCGATGCCCTAGAAGGTGGTCACCAGCAACTTGGCATAGCTTAATTCATTGTGACCATGCAGTTGCATCATGTGCTCAAACTACTTAAAATGCTCATTGGGATCGGTGGAGCCATCGTACCTCGGGAGATCGGTTGGGATTTTAGCGTCTACTATGATGCACTCCTCTATAATTTCCTGAACAAATGATGATCCTCTCTCCCGACGAGACCTTTGAGGAGCGACCAAGTTTGGTACCCTGTCAGTATTTCTCCTCGAGATCTTGTCGAGACGTTTGTTCAGTTACTGGACCTAGTGGGATACTTTCTCCCACTCGTCTCGATCTGCCTGGGTAGTGTTCTGATCAAAACCTGACCTTAAATGCTCGGCCCTATTGCTCTGCGGGGCTCGACTAGGCCAATGCACTGGGTCTGCAAATGCTTCTCTCTCTTTGCAGTAGTCACGCTTGGAGAGTTTGACCTTATCGCGCTGTATGGCTCGATTAGGTTTGGCATGATCTATCGGGTCCGCCACCTTCTCCCGTTCTTTTGGACGCCGCTTTCTACCAACGAGCATCTAGGACTGACTTCGCGCTTGACAGGTGGCTGTCTGGCCTCTCAGCAGGAAGGACTGTTCTCCGGGGGCTTATTTTCTAGTAGGGACGGTAGTGGAGTTGCACTGGCGGCTAGAGCGGGCATTGTAGTGTGCCTATTCAAAACAGCAGATAATTGGGTTGATGTCTGAGCGGAGATTTGCTCACTTATCAGTTGCATCAATTGGGGCATAGTGAGCATCACTAGTTGCTCCTAGGGGGTACTGGTGCCCAGAGCATTGGTATTTTGCTGGGGGTTAGGGAGAGGCGGGGAAGTGGACCTCCAGTTCTCTTTTCTTCCAGATGCTACTCTACGTGTGTTTACTATTTTCTTACGACAATCTCAAAAGTTCCCACAGACGGCGCCAAATGATGTGACTTGAAGCTGCTATAGAGGAATTGGGAGTTGTATTACTGGGGAGTCGACTAGGGAGGTCAGGTATTTAGGATGGTGTATAACTTTGGGGCTTGAGATTTGCAATCGCAACACACATTAGGCTAATCGAGGTGCCCCCAACAAAGGCACTCTAACGCTTAAATTAGTTCTGGTCGAGGTTGAAAGATCGAATAGAATATAGAGAATGTAAAGTTTGTAGTGTATGGAACATTATCTTGAGCGTGGTTGGGCCTAGAGTATTTATAGCTTTCTACCCAACGTGATTTTATCCAAGTACCCCTATCAAGTGTACTAACTTTTTCCCATGTCAGGGGGTTGGGAGTCATTTCATATCCAGATCACGGTACTATACTAAGTGGCTAAATCTCCTATTTTTTTGGATAAATCGTGCCAGTGGAGGCACGTCTCTGCCAAAGCTATTGGCAAGATTGTCAGAGTTGTCAGAGTTGTTTGCAGCGGTTGCACCGGCAGCCACGTGTTATTAGTGCAGAGAAACTCAACTTGTCAGACTGATAAACACGGCGGGGATTTGAGTGAACGCCGAAGTGGTCTTGAGGTCAATTCATGTCGATTAGACTCGAATGTTCAAACTTTTGGAGTGGTCTTGAGGTCAATACGGGTCAACCGCAGACCCTACCGAGTGAGGTCGATACCGGTCGACCAAATAGATTTATTGTTGGGCCTCATGGGCTGTCTCGTTTGATGTTGGGCCTACTGAATTATCCCATATCAATATTATTAGTAATAATTTTTACATTATCTCTTATTTTTTGTCATCGACATTATATTTTTTTAGAAAGAGTTTTTGTCTTAAAAAAGACACATTAAAAATGAGAAGGAGAGAAGCCTATAAACTACCTCCAACTCCTTTAATATAAGAACATAAAATTAAGTATCATCAAGTGTTTTAGATTACAATATGTTTATCCATCCAAATGTGGGATTCTCTTTATTTATATACGTGTATACAAAGAGTTCATTAATGTGTGAACTCTCATTCTTATGTTCTTGCAACTAGGTCAATTGATAATTAAAGTCACTGTTCTTATCACTATTGAATCATATGATTGCTAGAAGAACCTGATTGCTAGGTTCACAAACTCTTGATCTTGTTTGCATCCTCAACATTTCTACTTCCTTTTTGAATTTCCACAATTGGTGCCAACATAATTTTGCACGGATATGAAGCGGGGCCCAACAATTCTGGTTATTTTTTTCCCTTTGAAATGCACGCAAAAAGATCTTTTTTCTCGAAAGTTCTCCGAGTTTGCAGTTCTTTACAAATGATTTTTTTATCCCCATATTCTTTATGGAATTCAGTATTGATAGATGTTAGTCTCGATATGCTTAGACCCACTAGAGTTTTCCTATTGTTCTTTATGGGCTTAACCTCAAGCTTTTCTACCTTTTTACCTAGTCAATTAATTATAAGTTATTATATTATTTTTAGTTAATTTATCGAATTACCCTTAAATCAATTTTAGTACCATCAATTACATGCATCAATTTAATTAGGGAATAATAATATATATTACATAGATGATGATCATTGTATGTCTTGGCGTACGTAGTTTCTTGTCCTAAAATTTTATGATTTAATGCACTAACAAATCCATATAACCATATCTATGTTTTTGCATTATAGCTTCGCATACCATCAAAGGAATTTGGATTCCATCAAACTAATTGACACTCTCTTAAAGATCGAGTTGAGATATTTCTTTATTATCATTTAAGGAAATACTTTAATTTTTTATAATTATACCAGTTATTATGCCTAATTAAAACCAAGATCAAGTGTAGATTTCAGAACTAAGGAAAAATCATGTAATTTCTAATTAATTATCTTGGATCCAATCTGATAATTCATGTGTCTCAAATCTTATTTCTTGTCTATCGTAATGTCTTAAAAGAAGATTTACTTTTTAAAAAAGAAAATTACAGCTCACTTATAATTAGTAACATTACATGATTACACCATTAATTTTCAACTATTATATTAAGAACAACCCAACCCAGAAGTATGGAAAAGAAGGGACAACATAATTATCTCGAATAAAATTATGGATCTTCATCAGAAACCAATCCTTAATCTCTCTGCACATGCATTCTGTGTGTTGTCCTGCTGACGATCGATTAATATTCTAATTTCCCCCAATATCCTTTTAATTTATCAGCTTTGCTTTTTCCTCACATGCTGTCTTCTTTTCCAAATTTTTAATTTGAGACACAGTATTGCATCATGCACTATATGTTAAAGAAGTCTTCAACAAACTATTTGATATGTGGAATAAGGAAAAAGTTCATTTTGCCTGTGATTTGGGAGGCCTAACATGAAGAAATGAGCGCAAACAAGTAAAAGCAGTAAAGAACAAGTAAGGCCTGTGGTTTGCCTAACCAGAGTCGACTTCCGTCCAGATACCCGAATTCGAACCAAATGTTCTATAATCATCGTATGAATCTCGACATGAACGGTCGAGACAGTACCACCTCATCTAACGAGTACTGATCAGTTATTGCTATAAGTAGCACTAAATTTATATTAAACAGGTATTGTTTCCTAAATTTTCACTTTGCTACTACCTTGCATTTATTACACTTTTTTGTTTCCTAAATTTTCACTTTGACCTAGCATTTATTACACTTTTTTTGTTCTGTGATCAAAATTGAGCATCAAAGGTTTTTATATTTTCGTAAGACCCTCCCAACAACTCTTAACAATCTTGCTGTAATTTCAGGCCATAATAGGCAGCTTGATTGGAAGATCTAACTCAAATTCAGTTGACTTGACCTAGCGAAGGATCACTCCCAACCCAAATCAACACGAAAACTAAAAAGTAATTCTTGCATTTTATTTTTATTTTCTTAAACGGGTTAAATTTGACTCGAATTAAGTATGACCCATCATTTCAATTGTTAATTGAAGATATGTGACATTATTTTTTTAGCCACTTAAGTTTGAAAAGTCATGCACCACTAAATATCTTCATATAATAACCTCATTTACATAATTTTAAATAATATTTCGAGTTCGATTTTGATTGTATCAAAACAACAACTCCATAGATCATAAGTAATTAATTCTAAAATTAGGCATGCTTGAGAAACCCATCTCACTACTAAAATTTAAAAAAGTGATTTATTTAAGAATTGATGAAATGTATTAATTTTGCCTTTGATTTGTTAAAAATGTCCACTTCTAGATCAAAACGAAACTAATAAAGTCCATCCATCCATCTGTGTGGCCAAACATTTGGCAACGTGAATCCTGTGGGAACTCATATGGCGCAACCCAACCCTCAAACCTTGACCCTTATTATTGAAAAAATATTGAGTCTCTCAACATTCAGAAAACTGGTGACCGAACTTTCCGGCAGGTGATTTTTCTTCCGTTCACGCTCACATAATTTATTTTCTTTCTCAAAATTTAATTATTTTAAATTCACACTCGCATCAGCGTTCACACCGTGAAACCCTCATTCAAAGGTAAATGCTAATGAAAAGTATAACAAGGCGCAAGGAAGATCGTTGGACGCAGTTCGAATTATTTATTTTAATTAATATTTTTATTTAATAAATATTAAATATATTTAGAAATATTTAAAAATATCTAATTGTGAGTTATATATATTTAATAAGTGCGTGAAATGTTAAATGATTAATTGGTTCAATGACGCTGCCTTACATTTATATGTATAAAATTTAGCATTCGAATTCTAAAGAATTTTCAATGTGAATGCTTGCATACATTTAAACAAAACGAATTCCTAAAATAAGTTACTATTTAAAATGGTAAAATACTTTTAATATGTCTTGATATATGTCTAGATGAATTGATAATAGTTAGTTACATATGGGATGATGTAATAAATAGAAAATTCTGAGATTAACTCATAAAATCTAATAATTTATGTCTCAGATAACGATCTATTTAATGAAAAAATATAAACTCATTTTATTATATATGTTTATCTACCATGCTGCAAGCAACCTTGGGAGGACCAATAATACACCGCCGCCTAAGCAAGTGAAATTAGAGCTTTAAGGTCCACTCGCGTTCATCTCCTTCTTCCTCGGTCTCTCTTACGGACAATGAAACTCTCGTGTTGTATGGTCTCTGTAACTTTACTGTTGATCATAGTATCCATTAATCCCACTCCATCTTCTGCTCATTTCTTCCCAAATATCACATCCATCCCACCTTCTTTAATCCCGAACACTACAATCTGGGACGCTTTCGACGGCTTCGTCGGTTGCCAGAAAGGCGTGAAAGCGAAAGGCTTAGCGAAACTCAAGAAATACTTCCAGCTTTTCGGCTACCTCAACAATTCATATGATGATTTCTCCGATGATTTCGACGACTACCTCGAGTACGCGGTCAGAAACTATCAGCTTAATTTTAACCTGAACGCCACCGGCGAACTCGACGCGCCGACTTTGAATCACATAGTACTACCCCGATGCGGCAACCCCGACATCGTCAACGGCACATCGACTATGCGTTCGGGCAAACCGTCGAGCGGCTACAGTGCCAATTCCACGATCCACACGGTGGGGCATTACACGTTCTTCCCCAACAGGCCGCGTTGGCCGCGGGGCAGGAATCAGCTCACGTATGCCTTTTTGCCGGAGAACGAGCTGTCGGATACGGTGAAAAATGTGTTCTCACGCGCGTTCGAGCGGTGGTCGGAGGTGACGCCGCTTACGTTCACCGAGACGACGTCGTTCTACAGCGCCGATCTTAAGATCGGGTTTTTTAGTGGGGAGCACGGCGACGGCGAGCCGTTTGACGGCGTTTTGGGAACGTTGGCGCACGCGTTCTCGCCGCCGAGCGGCAGGTTTCACTTGGACGGTGACGAGAACTGGGTGATAGACGGTGACTTTCTCGACTCGTCGCCGATGTCGGCTGTGGATTTGGAGTCGGTTGCGGTTCATGAAATCGGGCATTTACTCGGGTTGGGTCATAGTTCGGTCGAGGAGGCGATTATGTACCCGACTATTTCTTCAGGTACCCGGAAAGTGGAGCTCGCCAATGACGATATTATGGGCATCCAAGAACTTTATGGGTCCAACCCGAATTATAACGGGTCGGATCCAACTCTGACTCCGACTCCGAGAGATGAGTGGGATATGAATGGGGCTCCTCGTGTCGACTATTCATGGAGTTGTGGAGTCCTGTTGGTTGTCGGATTATTCTCACTGTTATTTATTTAGATTTTTTTTAATATTTTTTGTTTTATATTATTATTTATTTATCTGATGCAGATATTATGTCCATTGATAGGCGTAAATATATGGGATTTTTTTGTTATTATTTATCTTTAAACATAAAATATTTTGAGATTTACATGGGATTTCTATTGTACTTGATTGTTTACGTACACTTGAGTTTTTTTTTTGGAAAATTGTTGTTAGGTTTAGAATTTGATGTACTAATCATAAATATAATCTATTCTCGGTTGCAGGAAACGAAAAAAGAAAAAAAAATGAATCAACTAATCCTTTTAACTAATTTCTGAAATAAGATTTAATTTTTGAAAAGAGATAGTACTGTTGAAATCTTTATATCACTTAAAGCCATGATTCACATGTCCACATGAGATAAATATTAAACATGACAACTTTCATAAATTTTAGGATATGATATGATTTGAAGATAACTATCTAATATAAATTTGGTATATATTGATACTAATATGGAATAACTCAACAAGTTCAATCCAATAAACTATCGAATCCAAAGAGGATCTCCAGGCCCACTTAACATCCGAAGCCCAACCGCACTTTCAGAGCCAGCTAGGTTGGGTCACTCGATTACAACCACCAGGTGGAGCCAATAGTTTTCAATCCTACCCAACGGAAGGTTTCAAGCTGCCTAATCCGTCCAGCCATCTCTTTGGTCAACCATTTTGTTTAGTCGATCACCGTCAACTAGAGTGCTCACTCCGACATTGAATTATATTCTTGCCACATTTAATGCTCAATAAGCAGCGTGCCTTCGCATTAATAGCACGTGCCACTCCAGTACCATCTCTGCCATCAACTCTATCACGAGCCGTACCTCCATAGTACTATTCATCCTAAAAAGTAGGAAATGATGTCACTTAAAATAGTATCGGGATTGAAAATGATCGACAACTCCCAAGCAAGGACAAGAGCCCTCTACACTTGATAGGAGCTTCTTAGACATATCATCCACATGCTGTCTAGACACTAAGCGGGCAACTCCTTGAAG
>JACGDI010005760.1:21757-96678 GCA_014898725.1 Jacaranda copaia
CATGAGAAAGACTCGAGATGGACGTTGGCGGATCAAAAGTTAGGTGGAACCTGAGATGCCATCACGGACAGACGGTCATTTCACTGCAAGATAGAGTCCATCTGTGACACCATGTGAGGGGCATTAGGTCTTTTCACATTTGAGTACTACTCCAATTAGCACTCTTCCTGCTTAGCATGGCAAGATAGGCAGGTATTAGGGCAGCATCCGTCATTAATGTGGAGCTATGCCACCTGTCAGAGTATTAAATGTAGCAACGAAGGAATGTTGCAGCAAGTTGAATTACAAGGTTGACGTTCAAGTTAGAATACAAACTGTTTACATTCCTATGAGGCTGGTCGACCTCATCCATTCGACCTATAGTTGTCAGTAGCGCAAAGTGTAGTGACGCACAAAGGCATGCTACAACTATAGCGCATAGCGCACGCTTTATTAAAATAAAGCACACAATAATTATATATATATATATATATATATTTAATATATACCTAAATATTAATATGTTTTACCTATTATAAAGAATTAACAACTAAATAATCACAAAACAATGAAGACACTTTTAAATACCAAACCAACAATTCAGCATGAAAAAAGATTAATAAATTAAATTCAGCATTTGAGCATAATAATTAAGAAATTAAAACTTTAACACTTGAACAATTACATAAATTTAGTAAATCAAGAATTTACTTCAAAACCTTAAAAAACATTTTTACCTAGTAATTAATATTCAGTTTTTGCCCACCTTTGGAAACTAAAATTAGCATTTAATTACCTAATAATTAATAATTTATTTCTGCCTATCCTTGAAAATCAAAATTAGCATTTAAGTACAATAAGATGAAAAGACAGAAAGGGAAAAAAGTAAAAGACAAAAAGCTTTGGAAAAAGAAGATGACAGAAACAAGAAATGAAAGAATGAAAAAAAGACGAAGAGGAGAGAATGCAAGAAGAGGGTTGCTGCCTGCTGTTGCTCATCACATGAAGAAAAAGGCTGTCGCCACTCGTTTCTTGCTAGTGGGGAGGGTAGAAATCATGAAGATGGGGTGTGTTTTAAAGCATTGGGCAGAAGTTTAAAGTTTTAACACGGTAAACCCTTTCTTTTTTCTAAAAGTTGAGTAGCGATTTCATTTTCTTCTTTTCTTTCTACTAGGTTCACTGTAGCGCAAGTAGCATTGCGCTGTGCTATTGTGCAATAGCGCAAATAGCGCAGCAAAGCGCGCGCTATGTTTAACTTTGTTGCGCAATGCGACGCGAAGCGCACAGGGTGCGCTTCGCATCACGCTACGCTATAGCGCACTATGAGCACTTTTGACAACTGTGATTCGACCTATGCCCTGGTCAAGTGGAATTAATGCCACCGACGGCACGGGTGTGGACAGAGTCTGAGAGGTCGATATCAAGCTTGGCCCTTAATCGTGAGATAGATTTCACTCATCATACATAGGTCAATGGTTGTTGGGTTGGGCCTATTAAGCCCTCCCATATCAATATGATATGTATGTAATCAACAAAACATTTATGAAATATCAATACAAGTATAATGAGAAAAATGTTTATGTCAATTATAGCAATGAATGCTTATTAATTTAATTTATGAACTATAATTTTCATGCCCCAAAATCTAACCATATGGTTTGGTCTCGAGGCATGAAACTCAATTCCAAATACATGAGTCGCCAATCAAAATATCAATCATAATAAAACTACGAACATTTTTAGTAGCCAAATAAATCTCAAATATAGAAAAACTCAAAATATCCAATCCTTTATCTTCACCTAAAAATTCATAAAAGTGACTAATAAGCTAATGCCGTAACGAACTAAAACTACCACAGAAGTCCCAAAATAATACTTCAATCCCAATTCTTGTCAGAAGCTGGATCCACCTCCTCACTAGGGCTAGGATCAAAGTCTACCAGAAGGAAGTTAAAGAAGAAGCGAGTGTAAGTAAAAGACTCAATGAGTGCCAAGTGTGTGCGAAATGAGTTCTTGAATTTAAAATATTTTGTACAATGAAAATGTTCGAGAATTATAAGTGAAATTCATAAAAGAGTCTAGCAGTAATAGTCAAAAAGTTTATAAATAGTCAAGCAATAACCAGTCAAGAATTTCATAAATGATTTTCCTAAACTATCGACTTAAATACAATGATCGGTCAATTTTGTTATAGCCAGTCAACCTTATGACTCTCACAGTAATAATCCCTTACCGCTTCGGGCAAGGTGTGACCTTACTAAAATAGTGCCCGAGCATCCTCGAAAATTCCTACGACCTACTTTAGCCACAAACGGTTTTTGTTGTGCGTTGGAGGGATTAGGCCATGGGGGTTTAGGGTTCAACCAGCTAGCTCGCTGCTACCTAGTGAAGTCCCTTGCACACCCAGATCAAATTGGATCCAGTAAACAGTAATAGTAACAGTAACAGTAATAGTAATTCCAGTAGTTCAGTTGGTTATCGAATTTAATTTACCAGTCCAAGGGCATAAGGAAAATCATGAAATCATATGTTTTCATTTATCTAGAATTAAGACAATAGAAAAATATTTCTTTTATTTAAAAATAAAACAAGATAATTACTTCTTGTTGTCCAACAATAAAACAAGAAAGGAAAATAAATAAAAATTTATTTAGTGCACAGTGGAATACATATAGAGTGCAGTGTTTCTTCAAAATAAGTTACAAGCAAATGGTACAATAGCATATATCCTTCTAGGTTTTGAAATATAATATCATATAATACATAGGTTTAGACACTCACCTTCAGGATCGATCCTAGAAGTCAATCGCCTATCTCATAATCAATTGATTCAAATGTTGAGTCACCTGATTCATTGAATAAATAAATCAATCACCAATTTAACTGACTAATAAGACAAAATTTACTTGGGACTGGCCTAGTACATACATACCCACAAAACTTATCAAGAATTTATCCTTTTGTACGTACTTTTTGATTCGTTCATAACACTCTTTCTAGATATCCAATTGACTTGATTCTTATGGCATTACAAAGCTAAGAAAGAGTAATAAAACTATTATGTTGATGATGTAGTTAAATTGGCTAACATGAGAGAGAAAATCGAGTTCAATGGGCAATGGAGGCGCAAAAGCATATTTCCAACTTTTAGAAAATTTTTGATGTGACACTTGATTGTATCTAAACTGTAACTTTTACTACAAGCCTCGGATAAAGATGATTTAAAATCCAATGAAAACATAGCATATATATCTACAATTTATGTGTTGACCTTATTGCCCAATTAAATCGAAATCTAGTAGTAAAAATCATCACAATATTCTGTTCTAGGAAAATCAAAGTCCTGTATTTTTACATTGCCACATTGTAGTATTTTAGTCATATCTAAGTCTCTATACATTGGATTAAAGTGATTCTAAAGGCTGTAAAAACCTAAGAGATAAATATTCAATTCTTATTTTGACCATTTTTTCAAATTAAATCTAAATCAAATAGCAAAAAGTGTCACAATATTCTGTTCTAGAAAAATTGGAGCCCTGTATTTTTTGTCTTGTCACACATTTGTATTTTAGTCATAACTTTCTTCGTATATATTGGATTGAAGTGATTCATGCGGAAATAGAAACCTGAGAAATAGATTTAAAATTCCTATGTTGATTATTTTACTTTATTCAACTGGAAAGTAGTAGTAAAGGCATCACCAATATCCATTTTCGGAAAAATCAAAGTCCTATGTCTTTTGACTGGATACTTCTTAGTATTTTGGTCATAACTTACTCCATTTAAATTGGATTGTAACTTACTCCATTTAAATTGGAATGGGGTGATTTTGGAGGCATCAGAAACCTAAGGCACAGATCTAAAATTTTTATGTTGATCACTTTGCTTAATTCTATTGGGAAGAAGTAGTAAATCAAAACCTAATAGTATCATTAAATTTCGCAATTATCAAATGTAAAGTCTAAAAAATCATGAATTGCCTTGTGTAATTTTTATTGCACTTTCGGTAAATGCCATCTCCTTTTCCTTTCCCCTCTGCCACAGCTGCTATCCCCTTTCCTTCTTCCCCTTTTTCCTCTTTCGTTTACTATCAAATGTAATTAGGGTTTTGTTTTTATGGACTATATTTATGTGAAAGAAGTGGTTTAATTCAAGTAGAACTCTAATCAATTTTCTTTTAGGACTAGGATAATCCCATTATAATTTTAGTATCATTATTGTTAATTCTTAGAATTCGATAATTCAACTCCTTGTAGTAATATAATATTAATTCAAGTAGAACTATAACTCATACTCTACAAAATATAAAGTATCTACAATGTGTATATATAATATTAATTATCACTATTTGATCAAAAGATAATAAATATTATCTATATATTATATGTAAATATATTATTCCAAAAATATAATTCATGTCTTACTGCAATTTTAATAGAAATAGTAAATAAAATAAAATAAAGTATATTAATCAATTAAATATAAATTAGAATTCTATGGCATTACAATAATATTATAAAAAATTTGAAAGTTCCAAAATTGGAAAGTTTCAAAAGGAGCAAGCAAATAAATTTAAATAAAATAATTGCATTTCTTTTATTAATTTTAACTCTTTTTTTGTATTAACTCTTATAATGCCTAAAATATTTTGAGTATGTTAAAGAAAAACATTGCGCCCTTCTTATATTGGAGTGATGGTCCTTTCCAAATTGAGTTTTTTTTTTTTTTTAATAATATTTGACTACACCAAATATGTATCGGAGTTTTTTCAGTAGTATACTCATGTACAACTTGTTCAGTATAGTGATTTTTTTAGAAGGCCAGTGCATTATAAACTTAACTAGTAAATTTTTTTAAGAAACCAGTTATATTATTATTATTATTATTATTATTTTGATAAGAATTATAAATCTGCAAACAACCAGTATGAAATTAAATAAAAATTTCCACTTTAATGGAATTCAAACCCAATATCAAAATAAATTTCGCGGCTAAAGCATCTCATTGGCCACTTAAAACAATGATTGATAACATTGACGGACAAGAATTACATTTGAGGGTTTCAGAATATTGATTTCTTCATCCAAAACTTTAAATTGTTTCTCAAGTTCTGGACTATAACCTGGCTGCCCAAAAGAAATTCCTTTATGATTGTTTTATCTATTAGCTTAATTTCTTGAGTTTGGCTCAGAACTTTCTGATGGGACAAAATTTCTAATACTACAGTATACAATTCTTAAGCAGCCCAAATATTAGGTCATTTTCTTATAAATTCATCAAACTCCAAATGCAAGTTCAGGTCCAGTGGATTCTTGGGTTTAAGTACGTTTTCTGGGCTGAGACAAGCTGGAAACCCTGGACTTAAGCTTTAACTTTATACATAGACCCAAAGCTTAACATGTCTGGACCCAACTTGACTAGGCTTTTTACAGGTCCATCAACAACTCCTAATTGATGGCTTTACAACGTTTCAGCCTTTCAGGTTATTGCTTCTGAAGTTCTGCTGACAGTATAGATCCGTAATTCTTGTAAACTTTTGCCTCATTAATAGTTCATTCTATGCCATTGAATCGATTGATAACAGCCTGTTGAATCATTTGTTTTTTCTTTCTTTCTTTCTTTTTTGTTAATCAATAATATGAGAATAAATTCAATGGGAATGATGGGCTTTGATTCGGGTTGAGATTGATCATTTGCCAAGTTTGCTTAATCAAATTCAAATCTTCGTGGCAAATTGCTTGCTATGACCTGAAATCAACAGAAAGCCGTTATGGTCGCCAAGTGTGCCCCCAGTGAAAATCCTCAAACGGTCAAGTTTTATTGTGAGGTCGAGAATGACTAGTAAAAATGAGTATTTAAAAATAGAAAGTTAAATGGGTCATACCTGCTAATTGTGGAATAAACTTTTTTTTATAGTAATACTTGGTGACCAACTAGTAGACCAAGTGGCGACATCCTAGCTATCTATGCGAAAATCATCTGACGATTGTGACGTCTTTAGGTTGAATTTGGTTGCCCGAATTAGGTACCATCTGGATCAAGCAGACATGGATTCTCCTCTTTATATACCTGTTTTACTAATGGTAGGTCTTAAAGCTCCAAACCGGGCTTCCCCAATCAAGCTTCATTTACTTACCCTACACTAGTCCTTTATTGCTAATATTATTATATTATTTTGATTTGATCCATGATTTGGCTCCCATCCACTCAATAACACATCAAAAATTTCTATTAAAACTAAGGAGATTTTAGCATTAGTACTTAGAAACATGACATTATGCTGCGCTTCGATGCTCGCATGGGTTTAGTTTTCATCATGTGAGATAAATTATTTGATCATGATGATAATCCTAGCTAGTTTGAATTCATCAATTTTGAGATATCATAATCATTTATGCATGAATGACATATAATTAATCTATATTCTTTAATGAAATACTAATTTGATCCGGGCTAAATCGGAATCAACCTATTTTTAAGTCTATTAGATCGAGCAAATCAACTTGATTGGTCTTTCGGATTGTTGAAATTGAATTTAATTGAGGTCTAAAACAGAGAAGTATTCCTAACCAGCTTAAGGTTAGGTTGGGTTTTAACTTCTAAGTCTCAGAATCCGAAGGGCCGGTTAGTTGGGTGATGATTTAGCCTGCCTTTAAGAGAATCAAGAGAAATGACAAACACTTGGATTGTTTTTATTGCACCCAACTCAAATCAAATAGAAATGACGCAGATCCGGACGATTGCTGGAGACATTTTTAATAATTTAAGAAGTACTTTTCCTTTTAAAGGGTTTAAACAATATCACAGTCCTTTTTGGTTTATTTTGATTGATCTTTTTAAAATGTCTTTATCAATATCTTCAAGACTTCATAATCACCACTTACGCACACAATAATTACTATTTACAATCTACTATGGTCATTGTATATCTCCACTATAACCACCTTACCATTTTTTTTTCTTTTTTTTAATCTGAAATTTCAATTAAATTCATAAAAATTATTAAAATTTTTTAATATTATTTTTCTTTTTTTATTATTACAATTTATTTTATACTATAAAAAATTCAACACGTTTATAACATGTACTAAAATCACTAGCAATTATAAAATGTCCCAGGGCCTACTAAAATGTCTTCGTAGATAATATGTACTCTGCACATTAAGGATCATGTTGTCTTCTCGACAAAATCCAATAATATTTCTGAAACACGGAAATGAAATATAAATGCAATGAAAAGTAAGTATACCAATACAGAAACAGAGAAATGAAATGAAATCAATCCAATGAAAACTAAGTATTACCCATAACCCAACTGCAACATTATGAAGCTCATTATGAAAGCGAGTTTGTCTGCAAATCGTGACTAAATGCAGTTATTGTTGTTGACATGTCAAAATTCAACAATACAAAGAAATTGATTCTTTTTGGAATTTTCATTTGTAATGTCCATTTTCGCTGTTATTAGTGCACTATCATTTTTTGCAGCAATGTATACCCTTTTTCAGATCTTGTGTGGGTGCGTGTATATATATATATATATATGAAGAATCTAATTCTATTTTTTTAGATGAAAAAAAAGAGGAAAAAAAAAATCTGCTTTAATAATGTATCATCTGTTCTTTCAAAAACCAATAAGCAGTTTGATGAAAAAATGGCCCTTTTGGTTTCATTGTCAAACCTCACTTTCACATTTTATTCCATATAAAAATTAAAACATATAACTTTTTACACATTTTCACTCAACATCTTTTTTATTTTTCTTTCAAAATATATTCTTTAATAACCTATATATCTTCCTTCTTTATGTCATTATTTCTATTTCTCTCAATCTATAACCTACTAAACCCAACATAATTATTATTTTTCAAAAAACTTATCCAAATATAAACTCATTTTCAACTCACTTTCAATAACAACTTTTTTAAATTTTAAAAATGATGAAAATATAAAATGAAAATGAAAATAAAACCAAATAGGTCCTTTATTTATGTGAACAGATTGATTGTAAGTTCAAAATGTGTGAAAAGTAGTTGGAAGATTAATTATGATCCTCTTTTAAGAAGAAGAAGGAAAAAGAAAAAGAAAACATATCAATTTTGAATCCATTACAAAAGAATTAATAAAACATATTTGATATGGGATAGCCCAATAAGCCCAATCCAACAAGTTTTCGACCTCAGAGAGAGCTCCCAGCCCCACTTAACATGCACAGCCCAATCTCACTCTTAGAGCCAACCAGGTCGAAATCACTCAACCATAATCATTTGGTCGAGTGGATAGCTCTCGACCACACTTAACGAGAGGTGTCAAACCACTTCATCCGTGCAACCATCCCTTTGGTCGACCTCCTTATCTGTTCAATGGTTGTCGACCAAAGTGCTCATTCCGATGTTGACTTATATCTTTGCTGCATTTAATTTCCTGACAAGCAGCATGCCTCTATATTAATGGTGCGCGCCAGTCAGTACAATTTCTGCCACCAACTTTGGTAGGGAGGCACTTACTCAGGATACTGTTCATTTTAGAAAGTAGGAGATAATGTCGTCTGAAATAGTACTGAGATCAGAAATGACCAATAGCCTCTAAGGAAGGATAAGAGCTCTCTATACCTAATGGGGGCACATTTGACATATTACACACTAGGAGAAGACTATAAATACCTCATTGTTAGCCACACTCTAGATAATGCCCAGTATACTATAAACTCCTAATTTTCTATTTGATTATCTTCTTTCGACTAGAACTAACTTAAACATCGGAGTACCTTCGCCGAAGACACCTCGACTAGTTTAACGTTTGCTATTGTTGCAAATCTCAAACCTTGAGAAATATTACTATTGGATTTTTTGACCTCCCTGGTTGAATTAGCCCAATTACCACCCTTTTCACTATAAACGACTTTCAACCTCATCATTTTTTGCCTTTGCCAGGGGCACCTCGATTAATTTAACATTTGCTATTGTTGCAGATCTTAGACCTTGAAAAATATCACTGTTAGATCATTTGATCTCCCTGGTTGAGTTAGCCCAAACACCACCCTTTTCATTATAAATGACTTTCAACCTTATCATTTCGGCACCGTCTGTGGGAAATCCTTGAAATTGCAACAAAAAACAAAAATGGTACACACGCATAGAGCTACATCTAAAAGGGAGGAGAATAGGAGGTCTGCATATCCACCACCCCCTCCTCCCCAGCAAGGTTCATACATTCCAAGTCCTAGCACCCCCTAGGAGCAAGTTGTGATATTGACTATACCCCAATTGATGTAGTTAATAAACGAGCAAATTTGTGCTCAAATTTTGGCCTAGCTTTCCGCCACATTAAATAGGCACATTGCCATGCTAGCCCCGACTGGCAGTGCTACCCCACAACCGCCTCTACTAGAAAAAAGGTCCCCTAGGGACAACTGTGGTTGCCAAGAGTCCTTGTGACCACCAACCTAACATGAAGCCAGTCCCGGATGCCCCCAGGCAAAGAGGGGACGATCAAAGCTAAAGGAGAAAATTGCTTACTCCGTTGATCATCATGTTCAACCTAATCGAGCTTTGCAGCACGATAGGGTCAAACGTTCTAGATGTGACCACTATAAAGAAATGAAAAAGTCTACAGACCTTGTGGCCCGGCTCATTCGAGCCTTGTAGTGGCACAGGACCGAGTGCACGAGGCCTTATTTTGATTGAAATGTCCCCCAAGCTTATCAGAAAGAGTGGGAGGAGGCCTCTCATCAAGTTCAACAATTAAACAGACGCCTTCGATGAGATCTCAAAGAGAAATACTAAGAGAGTGCCCAACCCAAAGGGCCCTAGAGGTCCTGTCAATAGAGAGGCTCCCCGTTCATCCAGGAGATTATCGACGAGCGCATTACTGTCGATGTAAAAGTCCCAACTAGACTACCTAGATATGATGGCTCGACTGACCTCAATGATCACTTGATGCAGTTCGAGCATATGATGCAACTTTATGATCACAATGAGTATATCCATGCCCAAATGCTGATGACCACTTTCTAGGGTATTGCATTAGATTGGTTTGTGATGTTGGAGCCTTTGTCGATATACTCTTATGTTCAGCTTTGTGATAAATTTTTGTACCAGTTTGCCAGCCAAAGAAAGGTGAAACTCACCCACACCCACTTTCATACCATCAAGCAGAATGAAAGAGAGTCCCTCCATAACTTCTTCACGAGGTTTAACATAAAGAACCTCAAAATAGATAACCCCAAGATCAAGTTCCTGATCGATGTGCAGTTCTTGAGGCTTAGACATAAGGAATGTATTAATGTATTAGTGCGTGAATGCCCTAGGTCAATGGAGGAGTTGCTCGACCTAGTGGACAGGTACATAACCCAGGAAGAGATGAACAAGCTTAAGTTCAGATCCTCTGAGGTCAATAAAAAGAAGGAGAAGAGAGACGACCACAAACACAGAGAAAGATGTTGATTTCCAATAAAACATTTCCATAATTACACACCATTGAACATTTCAATGAGAGAGGTCCTGTATGCCATTCAACATGACAATTTCCTTAAAAAACTAAGAAAACTGACGGAGATTGAAATGATAAAAAAATTGAAGAAATACTGCCACTTCCACAAATAGAAAGGGCATAACACTGAAGAATGCTTCAACCTCTAGGATGAGATTGAAAGGCTCATCAGATAAGGCCATCTCAAGAAATATGTAGCCATGGATACACAGGTTGAAGGGGGCAAAACTGATTGGACTCGTCATAGAGAAAGGTCGGTTAGTCCTAGTATAGAGGATAAGAAAAAAACCTATCCATGAAGATCGCCCGCCTATTCGAGGAGTGATTAGTATGATCATGGGGGGTCCTACTGGAGGGAACTCAAAGTCAGCCAGACGACAAACTCAGAGGAGGCTGGAGTCAACCAAAGCCTCCCTCGTTGAAATAATATTCTACCTATCGATGAATGCAGAGCCCATCTCATTCACTAATAGCAACTTGGCCTACCTCAAGGGAAAGAATATTGGCCACAAAGTTGATTGTCCTATGGTAGTCTTTGTTGAGAATGCCAACTTCAAAGTGGGAAAAGTCCTAGTCGATAATGGCAACTCATCAACATCATCTATCTCTCGCCCTCAAAAGAATGAACATGGGCCAGCTGAAGTTCAAACCTGTGCGAACCCCTCTGGTTAGGTTTGGGGGTCAAAAATTATTCCAAAAGGATCCATCAACCTATCAACGTTATTTAGGAAGGCACTCCAAAAAAGAACTTTGATGGTCAACTATTTGGTGGTTGATGCCTCATTTGCTTACAATGTTATCATTGGTCAACCAGTCCTAAATAATTTTCTTGATATTATGTCGACCTACCACATGAAGATCAAATTTTTGAACCTAGTGAGCACAAGGAAACTATTTTGCAACATCAAGGAGGCTTTGAGGTGTTACAATATCTTGATCAAGTCAAGCAAGCAAAAGACTCAACCACAATTGAAGACCCTAGAGGACGCCTCTATAGCAAAACTCGAGGATGCCCAAGCTAATAAAAAGAGAAAGTTGGAGGATACCTAGGTAGATCTCGTTGGGAAATTTAAAATCATCGAGCTGGAATAAGAAAACCCCGACAAGATAACTTGCATAGAGACAAACATGGGCCCCTATCTGAAATATCTTATGGTCAATTTTCTAAGAAGAAATATTGATGTCTTTACTTAAAAAGCATTTGACCTCCAGGGAATCAACCCTAATTGATTGTGCACCACCTCAATGTCGATCCTTCGTACAAGCCGATCAGACAAAAAATGAGGACATTCAACATCGAGAGGACTTAGATCATCGAGGAAGAGGTCAGGAAACTTCTAAATGCATGTTATATTGTAAAAATTCAATATCCTTTTTGGCTTTGTAATGTTGTACTCGTCCTAAAAAATGAGGGGCAATGGCGAATGTGTAACGATTTTACAGATTTAAATAAAGCATACCCTAAAGATCCTTACCCTCTACCTTAAATAGATTTATTAGTAGACTCCACTATTGATTGTGAGTTGTTAAGCATGATGGATGCATTTTAAGACTATCATCAAATTTTCATGGCACTCGAGAATATAGATAAAAATTTCTTTATTATTTCCAATGTTGGTCAACTTTATGTTTAAAAATAAAATTGGCAAGTCGATTGAGGTGTACGTCGACGACATGATTGTAAAGACGAAAAGGCCCAGGATCACTTGCTCGACCTCAATCATATTTTTGCAATTTTGAGAGCATTTGGTCTAAAGCTGAATCTGAACAAATATCTATTCGGGGTCCGTAGAAGTAAATTTTTAGGCTACATGGTCAATCAACAAGGTATTGGGGTCAACTCGTAGAAAATTCAAGTTGTTCTCAACATTGCTCCTCCACAAACAATCAAAGATGTCTAGAGGTTGGTTGGAAGGATTATTGCATTAGGCAGATTTATTGCTAGATTGGCAGATAAAAGTTTACCTTTCTTTAAAATTCTCAGAAATGCCAAAAAGTCAGGCTTCTAGTAGAGTGAACAATGTGATTAGACAATGGTCGAGTTAAAGCAGTACTTATCTTCGCCCCCTATGCTCGGCAAACACAAACTGGGAGAGGTACTTTAGATATACTTGGCAGTCTTTAAAGCATCGATCAGCTCAGTCTTAGTCTCGACCAGAGATGACAGCCATTAACCAATCTACTATTGCAATAAGTCACTCTAAAGACCGAAGCATAATTACTTGAAGATTGAGAAATTCGCCTTAGCACTAGTCACCACGGCTCAAAAGCTGCGTGCATACTTTCAGTCTCATGCCATTATAGTACTAACCAACCAACCACTAAAACAAGTGTT
This sequence comes from Jacaranda copaia, assembly GCA_014898725.1. Classification (NCBI taxonomy): domain Eukaryota; kingdom Viridiplantae; phylum Streptophyta; class Magnoliopsida; order Lamiales; family Bignoniaceae; genus Jacaranda; species Jacaranda copaia. Next base: position 34,563 of record JACGDI010005760.1, read on the forward strand.
GTTGAAGCTTGATATATCTGGAAGGCTAACCAAATGGGCCATCAAGTTGGGAGAATTCAACATTACCTTCTAATCGAGAGCAGCTATCAAAATACAAGTTCTAGCTGACTTCATCATCGAGTGAGTAGATTTGCCAGAGAAAAATGGCAAAGCCTCTCTTGTATAGACTTTGCACGTCGATGGATTATCGACCACATTTGGAGAGGGAGTAAGAATAGTTTTCTATTCCCCAATAGGGGAAGAGTATGGTTTTGCAATAAAACTTGACTATGTGGTTACTAATAATGAAGCAGAGTATGAGGCTCTCCTCGTTGGAACGAGGATGGCACTCGATCAAAGAGTTAACCACCTGATTGTGATTACAGACTCTCAACTAGTTGCAAAATGGGTTGAAGAAAATTTTGAAGCTAAAGATTTCACAATGAGCCAATACCTGGCGGAGGATAGAAAACTACAGCAATCATTCAAAAGGTTCATCCCTAATCAAGTACCTCGATCTAAGAGCAAGTCGGCGAATGCCCTATCAAAATTTGCAAGCTTGACCAGGGGCATGAGAGATAGAAAAATAACATTTTTGGTCATCGATAGGCCATCGATCAGACCATTTGAGGAGAATCTAGTAGCAAATATTGAGGAGACAGTTCCTTCGTGGTAGGACCTAATCAAACTTTACTTGAGCCATGACATAGTCCTCAAAGATAGGAATAAGGCTCAATGTCTTTGAGGATAAGCTGCTAAGTTTGCGCTCAACAAGCATAATCAATGTATAAGAAGTCGATCTTTAAACCCCCTTTAAGGTGCCTGAATCCTGACCTAGCTCCCGAAGTATTACAGGATATCCGCACAGGCATGTGTTGCAACCACTCTAAGGGAAAGTCCCTTGCCCACAAAATAATCAGGCATGGATACATTTGGCCAACATTATTAAAGACTCAGTGGATTTTGCTTGGAAGTGTACATCGTGCCAGGTCCATTCAAACCTGCTCCATTAACCTACTGTGCCCATGGTCCATGTCCAAATTTCTTAGCCGTTCAACCATTGGAGGATCGACATTTTAGGCTTACTGTCGAGGTCAACTAGTCAGCAAAAATTCATAATCATGGCAATCGAATATTTTACTAAATGGGTCGAGGCTAAGGTTGTTCTAAAGATAGCAGACGCAACCATCAAGAGTTTCATTTGGAAGAACATCATCTACCATTTTAACTTACCTAAGGTTCTTATTTCAGATAACAGGACTTAGTTCTAGAGCAGGAGTACCAGAGATTTGTGCGAAGCCTTAAGGATCATCTAACACTTTACTTCAGTTGGCAATCCCTAATTGAATGGCCACATAGAGGTAACAAACTAAACGATCCTTGACCATTTGAAGGTAAAAATTCAGGATACTGGCTCAAGCTAAGTAGATGACCTCCCAGGAGTGTTATGGGTGTATAGAACAACTCCCCAGACTGCCACAGGTCTAGCCCTTACAGTCTAGTCTATGGGTCTGAGGCAGTCATTCTTTCTGAGCTCATTCAACACACGGCTTGAGTTATTCACTTCCACCCACTCAGAAACACGTCAAAAAGAAAGCTTGACCTAGAGACTATTGATGAGCGTAGGCAGGAAGCATATAATACTATGCAGTGCTACATGTCGAGAATGGCCGAGAACTATAACAAAGCGATCAAGCCACGCTGTTTTAAGGTCAGAGACCTCATTCTCAAAAAGGTGAAAGTCTCCAAGAACATTAGCAAGCTCGACCCAAAATGGGAAGAGCCTTATACCATTATAAAAGTGTCAAAGTATAACACCTACAGACTTACTAATATAGATGGGGATGAACTCCCTCGCCCATGGAACGCCATCAACTTGAGAAAATTCTACATTTGAAGTTGTATTGTAATCGTCCTCATATTCTTTGATATAAATAAAGTTCCAACAATACCACTACCATTTGCAAGCATTGGCATAACCATATTCAGCATTCAGCATCCTAAGTCAACCCCATAGTTGATGAATAAACAGCTTCATATTGCCACTCAAAGTTCTTAGTTGACCCTGTAATCGATGAATAAGCAGCCGTATGCTACCACTCGAGTTCCTAGTTCACCCCATAATTGACGAATAAGCAGGTCCATGCTGCCACTCAAGATAATAGTCAACCCCATAGTCAATGAATAAGTAGCTTCATACTGCCACTTTTGTGTTGACCCTGTAGTCGACAAAGAATAACTTTACATTGCCCAATCAATTTTGCATTGACCTTGTAGTTGACATAAAAGCAGCCTCACGCTACCAAATTAAAGTTCTAAATCAACCATGACATCGACCCAAAATAGCTACATGCTACAAACTTAGCTTTTTAGCTAAAACTATATAATCGATCATGTAGTCGATCAGCAAGTCGACCATATAACAATAAGAATCGACTACACATTGGGAAGTTCCATTCCTTACCCTAAAAAACTGTGTTTTGGAAAATAAATTGCTAAACACGCTTGGCAAAACCATGCATTTGTCAACATTAAGCAAAATCGACGATAGTATTGTTAGATTTTCTTGATAATAGTCTTGATAACTGACTAGGTCGCCAACTATTCCCTATACTATTGCAACAATAAAGTTGCATTCGACAAAAGGCATAAAATTCATTTCATTTGAAAAAATAGATATTGAAAAGATCTTTCATTCATTGAAAAGTTCATTACAATTCTATTGCTAAAAAAAAAACAAAACAAAAGAAAGATGGAAAAAGAGAAAAGCAGCAAGCTCTAGGATCAACTTTGGCTGGACCTGGCATGGTCACTTTTTAGCTAATATGAGTCAGGGTTTAGCAGCGTAGACGCAAGTGGCATAATGGCTTGGGGTGGTTGAGAAGGCCTCGCAACATCACTCATAAAGTTAGTCGAGTGCAGCACGTACTGCGCTACGTCGACCTACTCCTCTCTCAACTGGACAACAAGGTCCTCAGCAAAAGCGAATTCATTTGCCAACTCCTCCAGCCTCACATCGACCTTAGCCTTTTTTTATTAAGCTTCATTCATGGGCTCAATAGGAGCATTGGTTGTAGTGTCCTTCTCCTTGGCCCCATCAATCCCGCTCTCTTTGAATTTGGGGTAAGGTTGCAGATTATCATTTAGTGCATTGCTTATTTTACTCTTGTCATCGGGCCAAAAAGCATAGCCTAGGCACTCGAGCTATTTGACGGCCTTATTGAATGTATCTCAAGCATCATCAATGGACATAATCACGCACGCATTATAAAAGGCTGAGCTCAATATGAACTGCTCTACCGCCTCCCGTCACATTATAGGGAGATATCGAGTCAAAGCCTCTTGCGCCTCCTTGATCATCTTCGCATAACTCGTCGCTCAACCTGACGAGTAGCTCACCTGTAAGTCTAAGTGAGCCTTTTTAATTATAGTGTCCATCCAACTCTTCTCCTCGATAGCCTGAACAAATTGCTGATCTTTGGAGTTCAGCTGCTCTTTGAGCTCGGCAATCTCTTTGGTTAGTTGGTCAACCCGGAGCTGAGAAGACTCGAGCTACACCTTGAGGGTCGTCGCATCTCCTCTGCTTTGTAGCTCCTCCCAATTAGTTAAGGCAAATTCTGACCGTCAAAAAATATTGTATCCCAATTGACCTACCTGAAATATAAGAGTGTTAGCGTACAGTACAACTATTGAAAAGCCATTCGACAAGAAATAATCAACATCATACTTATCAAATTACAGTGATAAGCTAGAGCCCTCCATGCATCGACATGACTCAGGTTTATTAGTTTGCGTTGATCCGTCGAGAACAACCCAGTTATCATCCATTTGAGGGCGTCACCGCCCCTCATTTACCCTTAGAGGATGGAGGTTGAATTGGTTATCTCTATAGTAGGGTCAGGTCTAAAATGGGGCGACTGCAATCGAGGAATCTGAAATAATACCCCATCGCCACGCTTACCAAACAAATCGTAACTTGTTATCGCCTTTTGCTTTCCCTTATTACCTGCAATCTTCTTGGGCACCGAGCCTTCCTGCTCTATCATCTGCCTTTTGCCTCGACCGTGGGACTACTTCATACATGCTCTTCTGATTAAGCAAGTTAGGGCTCGCGTGCTTGTTCGATTTGGGGCGCATTAAGAGTGTTAGTCAATCAGGTCAAGATAGTTGGCTCTACTGCAGGAGCCTCTCATCGAGCAGCAGCCACTAGATGGTGCTCCTCATTCCTCAAAGCCTTAGCTTGAGCTTCAGCTCGACTTTTGGTCATTATCACCTCTCAGTTTGCCAACAAAGACAAAATAAAAGACATCAAAATTGAGCAGAAAGAAACAAAAATCACAGTTAACATAATCGACGAAGATCTCTACATAGTCGATCGCCCATTGGCAGGTCGAGCTTGGCCGATGATAGGCTAAATAATACCAAACACCTCTTGTCGGTCAAAACTAAAGCTTCCATATACCTAAATTCGACCAGGTCCCATATGAAAGTGTTAGGCCAACTAGGTGTCTGGTTCCCCGACATTTCCATATGCCCCCTCCACCACTCCCTTAAAATGTTAAAACCCCCCAGTCCCCGAACATAAAAAAAAGTATTTTGTTCCACTCTTGGCCATATGAGAAAAAAGGCGCTACTAGGAACTTTTGATGCGGGCGCACCGTCAAGTAATAAAAGCGGACTCTTTTGTGCTGCCTGACTTTCGGGACATTGGTAAATCAAATAGGTTGAAAAAGTTGGTAAAGGATGCTGGCTGGTCAAACAAGTGCATCAACATAACAAAACCATATATGATGGTGAAACAGGTGGAAAAGAGTTGGGTTATGCAGACCTCGAGGCCTACCAGGAGGTCCACTATTGCTTGGGCTAAAGAAAACCTAAAGTCACACCTCAATCCCTCTTTGAACACCGTTATGCATCCCCTAGGAGGTCGATGCATTCTACTTCAAGTCCCAGGCACCAAAAGCTCATACTTTTTAGGGATATGGTATATCTCCTTAATTCACACTAGGTCGACTAGGGATATCTTAAAAACTATTTTGGTATGGTGGTCTAGTGTGAATAGTCAACTACATGATGCAGGTGCCTCACTCAAGCTAGCCTCGCCCCCAAACGTAGCCCTCTCAATGCTCGAGCTACTCAAGCTCGAGCTACTGCTTGATGAACTATCAAAACTACTCTCACCGGCTGTTTTAGACGCACCTTCAACCCCAGTTTTCCCCTGAAATGCTACACCTTTGAACCTAGTGTTTTCATTATATGAGGCACTAGACATCTTAGCACAGAAAAAGGAAAGAAAAGATCAAATGGGCAAAAAAACTTACGGCAAATATCTTGAAAACTTTAAACACATGAAAGATTTATAGAGCTTGGAAAGCAAGAACTCAACCAGAGATGATTTCAGTAAAAGTGTAAATGAATGTATCCATACCCCATATTTATAGGCATTTGGGCGTAGGAATCCAAGCAACAATAATAATTACACTATCACCCCTTAGCGTTTTGTATTCTGTGATGTAACGATGCATTAAATGCGCAAAAACCATCAAAAATCTTGGTCAAGAATTCAAATATTTCGGTCAAGAGGACAGAACCCTAGTCGAATGCGCATAACTGCCACAAAACTATCGTAATCGTCATAACCATCATTGAATTATCTACTCCCTACTCCTGCTCGTCAACAAGCTCGTTCAAGACCATGAGTGGGGGGAACTCATGATATAGGATAGCCCAACAGGCCCAACCCAACAAGTTTTCGACCTCAGAGAGGGCCCCTAAGCCCACTTAACATGCATGGTCCTACATTGCTCTTAAAGCCAGCCAAGCCGAGATCACTCAACCATAGTCATCTGATCAAGCGGATAGCCCTCGACCACACTTAACGAGAGACATCAAATCACTTCATCCATGCAACAATCTATCTAGTCGACCTCCTTATCTGTTTGATGGTTGTCGATTAAAGTACTCACTTCGGTGTTAACTCATATTCTTGCCGCATTTAATGTCCTAACAAGCAGCATGCCTCTGCATTAATGGTGCGTACCAACTGGTACAGTCTCAACCACCAACTTTGATAAAGAGACACCTACCCAGAATATTGTTCACCCTGAAAAGTAGGAGATGGTGCTACCTGAAATAGTACTGGGATTAGAAATGACCAATAATCCCCAGGTAAGGACAAGAGCCTTCTACATCTAATAAGGGCACATTTGACATATTACACATTAAAAGAAGGCTATAAATATCTCATTATTAGTCACACTCCAGATAACGTCCAATCTACTATAAACTTCTAATCTTTTGTTCAATTACCTTCTTTTGACCAAAACTAACTTAAGCGTCAGAGTGCCTTCACCAAGGGCACCTCGGCTAGTTTAATATTTGCTGTTGTTACAGATCTCAAATCTCGAGAAATATCGCAGTTGGATCATTCAACCTTTCTGGTAGAATTAGCCCAAACACCACCCTTTTCACTATAAACAATTTTCAACCTCATTAATATTATTTTTATTATCCAAGAGATCGATCTAAATATTATTTGAATTTTTAATGGAGTGAATAGCTATTTTATTACTTAAATGGGCAATAAAGATAAATTACTTTTAATTGTATCTAATTTTTGTGGATCATGGTAGAACGAAGAACCCGCCTAAACGCAAAGTTTTGAAGTGGGTAATTGAGGTGTGATTATTTTTTATATAAGTATTTTAGAATAAAGCATTATATTTGAATTGGTAATAATAATATTTTTCATTTTGTGATTGAATTTTGACCCAAAAAAACATCTGAAAACTGTAAAAACATTGGTGAATTGGCCATAGAATAATATTCAAGAGTAAATTTATAAAATTACTTATATCACGTGTGCATGATCCCTACCTAAAAAATAAAGGAATAACAAACATATCGACAGGGTCACATTCAATCAAGAAAAAATGGTCTTAACAGTCATTCTCAGTACTCAATAGCAAGCAAAAGGATTAAAAGGGATTGCTCCAACTTGCATCCGTAATCTTGGACTTGTACGGGCACTAGGAACACACTATAATACTTCTTCAACGTTGGAAAAGATAATGCCAGATCCATTAATTTAGGGGTTTGCTTTTACTAGATTAATAAGTACCGTAGAGAGTGAAAAAATGAAAAGAAAATTAGGGGCTAGCTGCTTTACTTTTGAATTAATTAATTTATGCTTCGGGACTAAGTTCATACTGTACTAATTGTTAGTTTTGTCATTAATTTTTTTGTGTGAGTTTGAGAGCGATGTTCTGAAACGGTTCAGATTGAGATGATATACTTATAGGAGGGGCAAATTGAGTTTAAATTCATAGTTCCAATCAGGATTGGCAACGGGTTGGATTTGAATTGGATCAAAATAATTCGAATCCGAGTTCTATGGGATTTATGTATGTCAATTTCATGTTCGGATCCGATAAAAAAGTCCAAAAAATTTTGCATTCTTTAAATTTTTATATAATTAGAAAGAATCGTTTTATAAGATATGTTATATAAAATTTCAAGATTACCTTTTAATCCAAATATGTTATTTGCAAAATTAAAAGAGTTCAAATTTAGATTTTTTTTCATTACTTTTTTATCATATTATTACAAAAATTAAAGATTTAAGGCATAATCCATGGAGGTTGTATCAAATTGATCACTAGGTAATGTATATTTTACAGGGCATAAACCATTATAAATTACATATTTGGGCTATAATATGAAATATATGTATATATATAATTACTTTATTAAATTAATTGCTTCAAAGAAATTAAAAAAATAGGGCATTATCAATTATAATATCACATATATTGCATTCTAGTCAAAAGTCTTTATTAATATAATTTATACTATATAATTACCAATTTGATAATATATTTAATAAAATTCGAATTCAGATCTTTATCGGATCAAATTGTATAATTTCATATCCAATCCACTTATTTCAAATTATAGATATTTATAATCGGATTTGATCCATCAGACATTTTAATCGGATAAAAATTCTAAAATTCGAATCCAATTCAAATTTAATTCAGATTAAAATCCAATCCATTGACAGCCCTAATTCCCATCCAACCCATTTAGTTTTGGATTGGATTGAGTTGGATTTAAAATAATTTGATTGGGTTTGAGTTGAGTTGGGTTTTAGTGGGTTGAATATGAGTTGGGTTTTAATAGGTTGTAAATGTAAATAGTTTTAAAATTGGCTGAACGTGGTTTCTAAATAATTCAACTCAATTTCAACCCCAAAATTATCCTTCCGTCTCTCATTCTCCCAAGATCATATCCCGCTTTATTTTTATTTCTATAACACTCTAAAAATCATAAAAAATAATGAATTGAAAGTTATATATATTATATATCATCGATTAATCATTTAACATTTCTCCACATCATTTAATTTTAAAATATTAATTTATTAATTTTATTCGAATGAATTAATCAACTTTTTACTTGAAATTATGATCTAAAAATTGATGATATCATTATATGGTTTATAAACTCCATTTTTTTTTATAAAAAGTTTAGCCAATTAATTTTATAGCCCCAGATTATTTTCAACTTTGTAATATGAAAATAAATAAAAATAATATTTTTCTTCTTTATTTTTTAAAAATTTGTTTATTTCATTGAGCAAGATTGTTATGTTTTAAAACTTGTTGGAAGTAGTGCATTAATAGGGGAAAAAAGTTAGAAACCATATATTGGACGATTTTTGACAAATTAAATTTTAGTTGTAGCAATAGAAAAATTGCCATTTGTGAGTACAAAGAGCCTTTCTTTATATATATATATATATAGAGAGAGAGAGAGAGAGAGAGAGAGAGTATAGGTTACGTTAAATAATTAAAAAGTGTATCTATATTTAATATAATACTTCAAATGTGTAAATATGTATTGGTTTTATTTTTGTAATTTTTTTGTTACATGTATATTTTAGTTAATGTAATAATTAAAATGTATATATAAATATAATAAAATAATATGAAAAATAATAGTTTATTTTGCAGAATATTTTGAGGAATGAAAGCATTAGTTTCTCTAAAATTTACATGCCAAACATTTTGTATTTTTCTTTTTACAGAAGATAACAATTTTTTTTAATTCTATTTTTGTGGTCATAATTGAAGATTGTACCCTGTTATCTTTAAATTTTTATTGTCATGTGTTCCAATATGCATTATTTCTAATTACTATATGTTTGAATATATTGCAAAAAAAAAAAAAAGGAAAAGAAAAATTGAACGTTGATGCAATGCTTCAACGAACCTAGAAGAAATAAAAATTAGATTGTGCTGTATATTTCATAGAAAAATATTTTACTTTTGATTGTGTGCAACTTTTTAATTTGCATTTGATTTTTTATTAGACTGTCACATAATCTAAGAATCACATAGTGGCATCAGTCAATTTCTTATTATTTATTTTTCTGCTATGCTATTTTTATTTTATTATAATTTATTTAACAACAGTAGTTTATTGAAACATTATTTTGTATATTGAAATTAGCTTTTTGGGGAAAAAAATTTGAATCTAATTAATATAGAGAAAATGGAATCTAGCTACTAAGTATAGGTCTGTCCATGGTAGGGTATTTAACCCATATTTTAAATAGTTATATTTTATGCATTGAGCAATATTGTTATTGTGTATTAAAAGAAAAAATATAAATATTATAAAATAATAAGTAAATTATAAATTTACTTAATTTGATTTAATTTTACATGATTAATAAAAATTTAATAATAATTAATTAGCATACGTCAAAGAAAGATAAAAAAAAATCATAGTTTAATAAAATAATATAATAATGTATTTAACAAACAATTTACATTTTTTTTATATTAAAGCCGACCCAACATGTTTTCAACCTATAAATATAAACCCATTTTTAACCCAACTCATAACTAACCCAACCCATTCATTTGCCACCACTACATATTGAGAATGGATCAATATAATGGAGAACTTTTACAATTTAAAAATACGAATAATCATTAAAATTATTAAAAATTGCGCAATGAAAAACCTCCATCACTTAACGATCAAACTAATGAAGATAACATAACAGATTAAATGGGATAATATTTTAAAGTTGCATACATTTTATACTTAATAGATGCTTGGTGATTGATTTATAAAATAATTCAAAGAGATTAAAAATGAAGATGGAAAAAATAATATAATTGGAGATCTCTAGGGAGAATAGAAAGAGAAAAATTATAACGTATAGGTGAAGAAAAAAAATGACGATTAATATGTTTACTTTTGATACCTTTTAGAAATATGATTTATTTGGTTAATACAAATTTGTAATTAGAGTCACGAATTTGGTCTGTGCGGATTGAAATAAAAAAATTTTATGACTTAGATGTTAGTCATATCCACACCTATTCAATATAACTAAAAAGATTAAATGGATGATTATAATTTTAAAACAGTCGAAGGAGGGTGTGCGGGCCATGCTGAAAAAAAATCAACATTCTAGTTATTTGGTACTTTGTCAATTTTTAATATATTTTATTAATTTATAATTATATATTTATTAATGTAGTTGTATTTCATTTATTTTTCAAAATAATATTGTTACTATGAGTGTCATTTTTAAGAAGAATTAGTGGCACTTGTTAAATAAATTTTTTTAAATTTCTTAAATTCACCAAACTAAACTGTAAAATGACACAACGTTAGTTTCACTAAATATTTTCTGATATTTTTTTTTCAAATATAATAGTATTTAAAAATAATTAATGACACTAGTTAAGTGCCTTTGGAATATATTTAGGTTGCATATTTAATTAAATATCCCTGTTTTATGTGTCACTTATCAAACAAATGCTATTAAATATTATTGTATAGTGGCATTTATGAAACCATCAATATACAGTTTTTTTATGTTATCGGGTTATAAATGTCAATATTAAGTTAGTGTCACTAATACTTCATGACATTTTTTTAAGCAACACCACAAGTAAGCATTCTTTCACAAGAAAATAGCGGAACTAGCTACATGTATTTAAATAATATGTATGTTGACATCTTCAATCAAGTGCAATAATTTTATTTGTCTTTTATTAATAAAATACCATTAAATATTATATTATTGTGACATTTTATACAATTATTATTATATATATATTTTTAAGACATTAAAATATAAAATGCCACTAACTAAATGTGGCTAAATAACGCTTTTGCCGGAGTGCACCTGATGGAAAGGGTAACGTTTATGACATTCAACTGCTGATATTCGTGGAATCATCCATTAAATCGAGTCGATTTGCCCCCAACTCGACTAAAAAGAGAAGGGGACTCTTGTTTTTCCCCCAACCTCAACTTATTTTTAAGGGTCGGAAAATGACAATTTTCTCCCTGCCCATGTCAGTTTCGATTTAATATTTTATTATTATGATTTTTTTCTTTTTCCAAATATTGGGTCGAGTATAATTTCCAGGAAAAGGGAAAAGAGTAGATCCAGATGTTGGCCCCATGAGTGGAGGAATTTTCCCAAGCGGTAGATGATTCCATCCAACTTGCAAACTGTGAGCCGACAGTCGTCTTTTCCATACACACTATCCTGTCTGATTCAAGAAATTTCTTGATTTGAAAGATCATTAAGGATTTGTATTGTTTAATTCCTAAGCTGGTCCATCCAAATTATACAGAGGAGGCAAATTTATCAATATATTCTCATAATGATTTGGCTGGAAAGTTAATTTCAAATAGTTTGAAATACATAATGGGTTTAGCTGAAATGAAGTCATGATGAGTTAGAGGGTTTTTGGATCCAAAAAAATTATGAAGTTCTGGATTTATTTTTCAAATTTTAACGCATTCTTTTATAAAATTTTGACAATATTAATATTCTATAAGTTAATTTTCTAATCTTATTTTTTTGTCAAGAATTCATTTTTAATATTTGGTCTAATATTTTCTAAATTCCAAAAATATGCTACATATATAACGTGAGAACTTATGGAAATCTTTAAATAAATACATAAATCTCTGCTTTGTATTTACTATTTTTTTTCTTTCAGTTTTGACCCTTTGTCTCATCCCATAATTTCTTTTTCCACTTTTATTCATGTATACATGACAATTGTGTTAAATATTTTTTTATAAAAATAATTGATTGAAATTCAAATATATTGTCATATATGCATCAAGTTAGAATTGAAAATAAAATATGAAATGAAATAGAGGATTTAAAATATTTTTCTTCATTTTCACTCGTTTATATAACATTCATGGGGAGACTAATGTGTATGTATAATGAAAAATGATATTTGTTACTTCATTAATATTTGAATATTCTTTTTCGTTTAATGTTTTGTCTTCTACTTTGTAGATACATGTCAATACATGTGATCTATAATTAAATTCCTAATATGAGTTTGTTTAAATGAAAAAAAATATTACATAAAATTAAAAATAAAATATAAATTAAAATAAAAAATTTCAACTGCTTTGCAAAAGACACTTTAATTTAAAAATAATGGTTGCAATTAGGGTTGAATTTGTGAGTCTAGACACTACTTGGAATTATTGAACTCTTTTAGTTCCATTGACCCAAAAATTAAACCTTAAAAACAACACACACACACACACACACACAGACATATATATATATATATATGGTTATTAATTCCATAAAAAGAAAAAGAAAATTTTGTTCCTGAGGTCACACTCAAATTGGACCTGGAAATTAGAATAAAGTAAGCCAGAGAGGACCCGGGTCAGGGACCATGACCTGGAACCAGATGAACCTCTTACGCGTAAACTGGACTGGCATTCCGTGTGTTCCAACCCAGATGGACTATTTCTTATTGCGTCCATGCGCCGGCGTCCACTAGGGAAAAAACAGATTTAAAAAAAAGAAAAAGAAAAAGAAAAAGAGTGAGACAAAGGAAAAGAAAAATGTAGCTATTATGGTCCACTAGACCCAAAAATAATATAAATAATCAGAAAATTGTATGATTTTATTACTAGAGTACAATAAGAAAAATTTAATTTTGACATCGCTATCATTATCTTATCGGTTCCCGATAAAACATTGCCTACAGTGGTAATTTAACATTTGCAACTGTATTGCTCTTAGTTTTCTTATTCTAAATTATGATTTTCAGGATACACCAAATTGGGTTTGTAATATTAAAAGTATAGGTTCTTAATAATGGCTTCAGAATAAATTTCGGTTATTTTACGATGAATTGATTGCAATGCACATATTACTTTTAAGAGAATATTTAAATGAGTTTATAAATTTTTTAAAATATTTTATAAGATATTAATTATGTGGTAAGTATTTTTAAAAAAAAGCTGCTAAGTTCTAATTATTAGGACACTATAATCTCTCTTTTTTTTTTTCAGAAAAGTAAGAAGTTCTTATCTTATTTTTAAAGATTAAGAAAATTCATGTAATTTTAACTATATTAGCTAAAAATTTATCATTATTAATATTTTATAAGCCTAAATATTTTATTTTATCTAAATACTTTAAGAATTTATTTTAAAATAAAATTAATTATTTTTTAAATTCTAAAAATATCTTATGAAAACTTTTAATAAGTTTAATTAAATACCCTCTTAATTATAGATTTGAAGGACAATAAGTGATTTTCATTGCTCACTTTCTTTTGATCCAATAAAGTGATAGTCACATAATCGTTTCATTCAAGAATTACTAAGACGAGGCATGTGATTTAATATTTATTTACATGTCCACTCATGGACACTTTTTATTTTCTTTCTTTAAAGTCTATGTTCTTGTTTTTTTTCACCGTAAACGTCAGTACATACTTTGCCACCATAATTAATTCGCATTAAACCTCAATCATAGCAAACACAGTTTGATTACCTCAATTTTTTTGTCTAGATTAATCTTCATATTAGTTGCCAGCTTAAGTAGCCAAAATAACAACCTTAATGGTAGGGTCATGAAACCTGAACCGTGATAGCACGACTGGAAAACCAAAGTTCATTTCCCTTTGATGGCCACATCTCTGACACTAACAAAAAAAAGATGGCTTTAACTTAGCTTCAGTTGGAGACAGCCCATTCATGGAAACTTATTTGGGTTTATCCAAAGTGCAAGTGGTCCTTGAAAAGGAGGTAAAGAGCAAAAGGTACAAAAATATTGATGAAAATACTTATTGATGAAGGAAAAAAAAAAGATGAATTAGATGATAGACTTCTATTATTACCTCAAGCAACTATTTGACGGAGCTGAGATTCAAATTTATTAATCTCATTTAAAGACGTTGATTTCAAGACACGTGTCATAATCAGTTTGACAACAGTAGTACTCAAGGATCAAGAATTAATGTATGATTTCCACATACGATTTTTGATCTTTAAACACGCTGCAGGATCTGAAAAATAGAGGATAAGTCCTTATAAAAAATAGTACATTCCCATTCCCTATAAACACTCGTATATAATCATTTGAGAAGGACTTTTGATAAATTCTCAACTTGTATAAAAGGTAGGTCATTACATTAAGACCCCTTTGTCATATTGTAATCTTATTTTGATTTCGAAACCATTTAAAAATAAAATGATTGATTGGTTTAATCCTCATCACTATTCATTGGAAGTGTTAAAACAAAAAAACACCACTATAGGAGAAAGGCTATTAAGTAGAGCAATTTTTTTTAGATGTAATATGGAATAATCTATTTGAATTATAATTATTATATAAAAAATTTATGATTACTGATGAATCGATAAGTACTATTCAAAGAGTGATCGGTCCATTGTTATAATTTTATTAAAATATCACCAGACAAAAATAATTGATTCACAAATTAATACCCCAAGTAAATTTAAACTTGTAACATTCTTATGAAAAATTATGTCATTTTAATTATAAGTATCAATTCTTAGTTGTCGAATATTAGTTTGATTGGATTTTTAAATTATCTCATGATTATTTATCATATGATAATTTGTTTAATTTTTTATCATTATAATATAGTTTAGTTAGCATAATAAATAAATTCATAAGGGGTGATAGAGTAGTTAATCATGAAAGTTGGACGTATTAATACAGACTTTTGGTATTCATATGGACTTAATATTTATTATCATCCCAATCAAACGAATGATAAAGTGGTGGAACAAAAATACCTTATCATTTTAACTAAATTAGCTTAAAAGTTAAATTGTGTTCAGACGAATTTATTATCATAATTTTATTAAAATATCAACCAAATTGCAATTACTTCGCCTAAAAAATAATTGATTTCCAAATCACTATCAGTATCAGACCATATAATCTATCAAAAAATCATCTTACTTTAGGAAAATAATTGTGACTACTCGCGGCAAATTTGTGTTCATGCCCATGCAACGTGATTTGATTGTTCTGTCTAATCCGACTCCTCCACTTTTCCTGTCTGATAAAATAAATTTTTCATCTTGAACAGTCCGTTTGGTCCGATTGTCCATGCCGGCTCGCTCTCCGAATTAACCTTTTGCTAGCGTACGCTTTTGTGCTAACATACGCCCATCCCAAACAATTAACGCTAGCAATTGCAAGAATCATTTTTATGCCAAAAAAAAAAAAAAAAGGAATCATTTTTATGCATTTATATTGCGATTTTAAGTGTTGCCGATGAAAGATTAGATTTTTACAACAAAAATTTCGGACTCTTCCCCCACCAATTAAACAATGGAACGTCAAGTGATGCAATATTAAAGTAGTGATTAAAGATTTTATTTTATTTTTATAATAATTCTTTCAACTTCAGTAATAAAAATATTATGTAAACATTGTTGAGACTGATAATCAAATATATATATATATATATGTATAATGTCGCCATTATAAATAATTCTTGGTACATATATTTTAATAGTTATTAGAAATCTATATATAAAAAAGTTAATATATATATATGTGTTGTCATTAAATTATATTGTACAACTCAAATGTTCCTCTATCAAATTGGAACGATACAGAGAAGGTTAGCATGGCCCCTACGCAAGGGTGACACATAATTGAGAAATGGTCAAATATTCCTCCATCACCATTGGTGTTTTGTCCTTTGTAATAACTCTAAATAAATGTTTAGTTATAAAATATTTTTTTAAATAATTATTTAATGAGGATATACAATCTTTGGCTCTTATTTGTTAAGTGGAATAAGAATAAAATATTGATTGAAATAAATAATTTAAAATGTTACTATGCACACATAACTAATTATCTAAAGTAGGTAATAGCTGAGACAAAATTCTTATCAATATTAGCTCTTTTGGAATTATATTTTTGAAAAAATTAAAAATTATTTTTGTCTTAATTTATATTTTCATGTTAATTTTAACATTATTATCACTTTTTATTTTATTATTATTAGTATTAGATCATTTTTATTGTGAATTTTATCTTCATAATTCAGAATAGGGAGTGAAATTGACAGCATGACCTCTTACATATAACCACTTAATTATTGAGGCAACAACTAATTTGTAGGTTGTAGGAATTGATTTTTTTCTTTCTTCTTTTTTTTTTAATCCAATGGAATTGATTTTTTTTAAACCATGCCTTCTTTCCTGTCTTGCTAAAATGCGCTGTCCTATCCCCACCCACTCTTAGACGTTGGCTTTATAAACAAAGTTCCATTCGTTCTTTCACCTCCAATAATCAGCGTCAATCCTTCCCCTTTCCTCAAGGAGAAAAAATGGGCAGATTTCTCCCATGCCCTTTGCCATTCCACCCCGGCAAACCCCAAGATTTTGATAGATCACAATCCAACCTCCGTTCAGATTCATTCTCAAACTCATCCCTCGCTTCCCAACCAAGTCTCCCATCCGTTCCTTCCCTCGAACTCCCCACGGCCGCCGTCGCCGGAGCCTCCTCCGCCCACCACCACTGCTTAGCCACCCTTGAAGGCCACTCTTGCTATATATTCTCCCTCGTGCTAGCCGGAAAACACCTCTACAGCGGCTCTTCCGATGGAGAAATCCGCATATGGGATCGGAACCCCTCTTCCCACAGTCCATCCCATAATTACACAGTCTCGGAGGGCGCCTACAGTGCCGTGAAATCCATCGTAGTCTTAGGCGACAAGCTCTTCACCGCCCACCACGACCACAAGATTCGCGTCTGGAAAATCGACAACTCTGCCGCCTCCCAAAAATACAAAATGATCACAAGTTTGCCCACTTTGAGCGACCGCTGTCTGCGGCTTTTCTCCTCCAAGAACTACGTTAAAGTCCGCCGGCACAAGAAATCCACGTGGGTTCATCACGTCGACGCCGTATCGGCGCTAGCGTTAACAAAAGACGGCTCTTTGCTGTATTCCGTTTCGTGGGATAGAACCCTCAAAGTGTGGCGAACTTCAGATTTCAAGTGCTTGGAATCAGTACAGAATGCCCACGACGACGCGATAAACGCCGTCGTTCTGTCCAATGACGGGCTTCTTTACACTGGCTCAGCGGATAAAAGAATCAAGGTCTGGAGAAAGGACGACGGAGAGAAAAAACAAACACTTATTTCCACACTGGAAAAGCATAAATCTGCTGTTAATGCATTGGCTTTAAGCAGTGATGGTTCTGTTTTGTACTCCGGCGCCTGCGACAGGTCGATAATTGTGTGGGAAAAGGACGGCGGCGCAGCCCATATGGAGGTGGCGGGGGCTCTGAGAGGGCACACGAAGGCTATTCTGTGTTTGGCTGTTGTGTCGAATTTGCTGTGCAGTGGATCAGCCGACAAAACTGTGAGAGTTTGGAGGAGAGGGAGTGGAAAGAGTTATTCTTGTTTGGCAGTGTTTGAAGGGCACAGAAATCCTGTCAAGTGTCTGACAGCAGCTCTGGATACTGGTAATCATTGGAAAACCACTGATCATTCGGGCAATTCTTATCTGGTTTACAGTGGCAGTTTGGGTTCGGAGATTAAGGTTTGGAGAATTTGGGTCCCTTAGATGTTTACTGGACGAGGTAGGCAGGTAGACTTTATTTAGACAATGGGGACAAAAGCTTGTGCATTAGAAGAGGGAATTTTTATTGTACTATTTTCTCTAGAGTTCACTTTTCCTAAAGTTTATAGGATATTTTTTATGTAGAGTATTCTTGTAAAGTTCTATTTTGTGTATGTTATTTGAGTGTGAAATTTTTACATAAGTGAATATACTTATCAAATTAAATAAGAGATAAAATATGAAATGAAATAAATGATTTTGATTGATTTTCAATCTAATATTGAATCAAGAATTTTAGTTTTTTTTAGAATTTTTATTACTTTTAGTTAAAGATTTTAGTTTCTTTCAATAACTTTTAGTCAATACATAAGTCACATCATTGTAAATCAATATTAGCGAACCTAATCGATTTCAACCTGATCAACCAACAATTTGAGATGTCCCTCAAATTTGTTTAAGGATATCTATTGAACATAAATCTAAATCCTCAATTATATCTCAATAGACATTTTTTTTTTAATTCAAACAATTATCAATAAATCTTCTTGATATGATACCGTAAACTTTTTTTATGAACTTCAATTTCAAAAGCTTTATCTAGAAGATGAAATATATGTTGTGTTAAGGTGACATAAGTTTTTTTATTTTGGAGGGAAATATTATGTATATAAAAAATATTTTATTATAAAATATGAAAAATATCTATGTATTTGAAAAATGTTTTATTATAAAATATGAAAAATATCTATGTATATGAAAAACATTTTATTATAAAATATGAAAAATATCTCGCTGAGGCAATGGTAGTTTGCAATGAGTGCTATGCCCAACTTGCTAGTCAGGCTGATGACGGTGTGAAAATTTGAAAAGAGAATCCCTCTTTGACTTTATAGAAGTATTGACTCGAATTAAACCTACCATTTTCTCCTGTTGATTTTTGAATTTTCAAGGGTTGAATTGTTTAATTATGGATCCTAACCTGAATTACCGACTGTTGGGCCATGTAATCATGGATCCAAACCTACGCCTGTCGTAATTGATTTCCTAGGTATCCATTTGTTCTCATTTGTTTAGCAATTCCTTTTCCTTGTTTTCTTCCCATATTTTAACATTAGAAAGTCTTATTTGTAGTAATAGTTTTTCAATGCTTGTAATTATATTACAATATGATAGAATATTTAACGTTTCTTGATATGATTGTGTACCAAACAACGTTGAAAAACAGAATTGTGTAGGGAAAAAAAGAGGCACTTCTTTGATTAGCTAATAGCCTAGTATAAGAGCGTGATGTCATTTTAGACTTTAAAAGTAAATTTGTATAATATATTAATTAGGTATATTATTATATTTAATGTTAGAATATTCTTTTTCAGTGGTAAAAACTTGAGATCAAACGATGATAGTCCAGTGTGATATTGTAAGAATATTGAATAAATAATCTAACGAAGAGTTATAATATAATAATTAAATCTTTGGGACTCTTGTATTTCAATAATGATGTATCCATCAATTTGTAAGTAAATTATAAACAATATTTGTATTTTTGAATATATTCTAAAACCTGTAGATTTTTTTACTAAATATAATTGAAACACAAATTCTTTGGTTCTTCCAAATAATTATCTGATCTTCAATCCATCAAATAAAATAAACGTGACTTTATTTGATTTTATCTATCTTTTTAAATGAATGATTTATCTGTTACAAACCACAATTAAAATTTGATACTTTTCTACTAACTTGGAATATAAATATATTTGACAATTTAGATACTACAAAAGATCAATTTCAAAGGCTAAACTAACGCTGGTCATGGAAAAGATTTTTGTACTAAATTACATCAATTGGACTGGGTTGGGCTAAAAGTCCCATTCTCTAGTCTCAACTTGTACATTTAATAATTCTCTGGACCATTTCCCTTTTTCTTAACCGAAAGTGCGAAACCCAATTTTTTTTTAATATTCTGTTTTGAAGATTTCAGAAGGAGATTGAACTTTTGGAGATGGGGACCAAAATTTAATTAAACAATATTTAAATTTTATTGATAAAATTGAGTAGTGTCTCTAAATCGGACAAATTTGCCATAGTAGTTATAGAATATTCCTTTTTTTCGTATTAGACCAGCCACGTTTTTCTTTTTCTTTTTCTTTTTTAAGGAAAACTTTCATTTATTAATTATTATCCACAAAAACGACATGCTGCCGATAAAGGTAATTATTTCATTTCTCAAGGGCCAAATTGCATCATCTACTTGGACATCAGACATTTTCGTCCTTAAAGAATGGAAGTCACCTTGATTATGTGCCTTTTTAGTGCCAATTAATATAGAATCGTAACTTA
The DNA here is from genome assembly GCA_014898725.1 of Jacaranda copaia. Classification (NCBI taxonomy): domain Eukaryota; kingdom Viridiplantae; phylum Streptophyta; class Magnoliopsida; order Lamiales; family Bignoniaceae; genus Jacaranda; species Jacaranda copaia. The sequence goes on from JACGDI010005760.1 coordinate 54,809, forward strand.
GTAATCTTCATTTGATTGGAGCAAGTGTATTGGGATGAATATAAAAATTCGTAAATAATTTTTGAACCTCGTCATGGGAAGTAGTACGTGTCCGGGTGCTATTTTCCAGTCTGCTACTTAGACCATTGGAGAAGCCAAAATGTCTTGATCTTGAATTTTTCTTTTCTTTTTTCTTTTTAAAGAGAGAACATTATAGAGGATGAAATTTATCCTTTCAATATGTCTAGTGGCTTGTAACTTAGTAGCATCGGTCTTCCATATTATATGATAGGTCTTGTGTTTGACTCAAATATGTGTTACTGTCCATATTATGTGCATCTAATTATATAGTTTATACTTTAATTTACTTAATTCGAGAATAGGAGAGATCTTGAAGTTGATGTATGTTACATGTTTAATTTAATCAGCACTCAATAATTATTTAAGCATCCTTCAAATTTAATCAAAAATTGACGAAAGATAGTAAAAAAATAGGAAATTTCACTTTAGAATATTACTTCTCTTGAAGTTTGGAGTAAAATAGCAATCAAGCCACGGTTCGATAATTTTTTTTGATAAAATCTACCACTTCAATCATCTAAATTAAAAGAGCCTGGTCTCCTTTTAAAGTTCAAATGGTGGAATCTTTAATTTTGAGGGAAATAAAGTAGCTTTGTGTGTTAACAGGTTCTGCTAATACTTCCACATGATCTTTGATGTAGTTCTTCTTCGAAACAGATTCAATTCTATATAAAGTTTAGAACTCACATGCAATGCAATCAAATTGAATTATCGAAGCCTGGAAAGGCAAAAGTCTTTTTTTAATCAATTCTAAGCGAAAAGGTACATAAAAGGTATGATGATCGATATATGATTTATAATTTTTAGTAGGCTCAATTTGTTGCTACCAGTTGAGTTCAAATAAGCTTCTGTGTTCCAATGCAAGGACATCGGATATGAGACTATTATTCCAATAAATTGAAAATAATGAAATTATACTTGACTAACAATAAATTAGTCTAATTCAACTATTTGCAATACTTTTTAATCAGAATGCCGCTTTTTTTTTTTTATGCAAATGTATGCCAAATATATGATAAATTTGAATCCTCAATTTTATATTTTATGTATGAGATTTATATAAATGACTACCGACACTAAAATGACACACTTAAAAAATGTTTTAATGGTTTAATGCTGACCGGTCTAATTTAATGCCCGACCCCTTTTGCTTTGAATTCACGAGACAAGTGTTTATTAAGACAGCCCAACCATTAGTTATCCATGGATGCATTATTGGGCCTATGGCGCAACACTATAACATAAATACACACATACAAGTAGCAATTAACTCAATGGCTTGAGTGCGGGGACATGATGTTAATACTTGAGTTAGTCGATTGGTGGACTCACTAGTTTGTTGTATCGAAAAACTTTTACATGCATTTAGGGCGAAAACGACAAATATCGAAGATCAAACTACATCGATAACAAAAATTATATTATATTGCTATAAGTGATCACATTGTTATGAGTTATTTAAATTTCTTATATGTTGAATTGAATTTTTGGGTCAATTTTTAAAGCACAAATATGATCTGAAACAAAGTCGTGTTAAGATTGTTGGAGACTGTGCAACAAAAATTTTCTGATGCTTATGTGAGTAATGAGTAACAAATAAAAGTAAATTAGAAGTCAAAGTGTGGCAAGAGTAATGAGCAATATATGTTGCATATCTACAACATAAGAGCTTGAAAGTAATGTAGCAGTGCCAGTTAAGAGGGCTAGGAGAGCATTAACTTAATCCAAACGTACTTTTGTTTTTTTTGTCGGAAGCAAGCGATCAACTTAGCAATTCCCTTAAATATGATTAATGGAGTTTGTTATTGTTATGCAATATTTGATTTGAGCTATATTCATTGTTCAAAGAATAAGCCCGTCACTACAATCTAATCGAAAACGCTAGTTAGCTTGAAGTCCCTCCACTATAAGTGACTAGTTCATGAATTGATATCACAAGCGGATTCAAATGAATGATCTCTTTGTAGAAACTTAAAGGCCCTGTCAAACTAGACCACTACCTTTGTGATAATTCATTCATACATATGATTCGTGTTAATAAGATCTGACAACTAAGTGGAACACAAATCTTCTGCATGTTGATTAATTGCCAAAATGAGTGATATTTTGATAATAACCACATCAAAGACTATTTGATATTTTTCATATTTGATACACAAAAGTTTTCGGATCACAACTTAACTAATAAAGTCATATGTGCAATCAACGAAATTTCTACCAAAATGCTGGTCCTATTTTGTCCCACCATGCATATAGGATAAAGATGATAAACACATCATAAGAAAATACTCTCAAAACCTTCATCGTAGTGATAGCTTTTTATCATACGAAAAACAGAAAGAAAATAAAGTCTCCATTATGATTTCTAGAAATCTCATACCACAGAAGTGAATATCAATCAATGAATTATTTTTTAGCATTCGAATTATAGATTAGATACTATATTATCATAAAGTAAAATATTAAAGTTATTATTAATCTATAATGTAATCTATGTAGTAATATTCGAATAAGTTTGTGAGGTGCTAAATCACGAATACTAATGCTAAATCGAAATTAAATCAAGATTATTTTTGAAAGTTAGCAAATTAACCGAGCTTCTGTTCTTGCAATGCAATTTGCATAGAATCAGAATTGGAATTTTTTGTAAAATGATTTTATGTGTCTTTTTTTACTTTAAAAATAGATACTTATAGTGATGAAGTGCTAGTGAGCTTCGATCCACTTGAATTTGGGTGTCCTTTTTTATGAATCTAATTTGTTGGGATCACTGACCCTTTAATTGATTATTATTCATTTAATTAGGTTCTTTTATTTATTTTTTATTTTTTCTCTTATGGTCTTTTTTTTCATATCAAATACCTATATATATATATATGATATCATCATAAGATAAAATATTACTGTAACCGTATGCCATATAACTTAAGTGTGTATATATATATATATATTATAATTTTTATAAAATAAAATAGTGATATTATTATATATAACTTAATTTTCATGACGTTGTTCAATATCATTTCCAAATTTGAATTTTGTGTTGCTTACAAATATAAACACAATTATTCGATTCCGTGGAGTGCATGCGAACGAACCGATAAAATTGCATACGTGTCAAAATAGGCAAGAAAAAATGTAAAACTAGGAATTCACCAGCTGAAGCAGGAAAGTGTGCGTAATATGCATAATACCTCAAAATTTCTTTTTTAGCTCCAAAATAAGCCCAATAAATTATTTATTTGGGCTACTTTTTTAGAAGAGAATAAGCCCTTTAGATGTTTTTCGTAAAGCTTTAAATATGGGCCGGACCTCGTGCTTTGAATTTGCTGTATATCAAATTTATTTTGGTGGAAATGATGAAGTATTTCCCTATGAAAGAGAGGTTTTCTCCTTTTTTTTTTTTTTAATGCACTTACACATGCACATACATCAAGAATTTATTAGAGTTCAAATTTTAGACCTCACACGTATAAGAGTGAGGGCAATTCCATTAGGTCAATTGATCACTCGATGGAAGGTTTTGAATTTGAACTAAAGTATTCTTAACTCCCATTTCATTGCATTGTATATGAAAAATATATATGTCTATACTATTTAAAAAGAAAATCCCTCACTCATGCTATACCAAAATATTATTTATTAAATAAGATAGAAAGTAAATCTACATAAATTTTCAAAAAAAATTTCATAACTAATTTGTATGTCTCTTTCTTCCTACTGACTTTTCCTATCTCCAATCTCTATAACTCATTTCCCTTACTAGTAACTCTTCTTCTCTCCAACCTCTATAACTCATTCCCCCACTAATTCTCCATTTTCTCACTACTCATAACTTCTTCAATAGGTTCCAACTATATGGTATGACTTTTTGGGTAAAATAACTAATTTTTCTTATACTATTATACCAATCAATAAAGTTAGATTGAAAACTTATTTCATAATTTTCTTATGATTTGGACAAAAAAATACTTAGTTATAGAGATTTTGTTATATATTGATTTTTTTTTATTTAATAGTGTCTTTCTATAAAGTTTTATATAATCTTTTAATTGTATTGTGATGATAATACAAATTTATTATAAAATTTGTCGGTTAATTTTTATTATACAAAATAAAAAATTTTCAAAATAAAAATGTGTTGCATGCAAAAAGTACTCATGCACGTACGTGAAAACCGTGTGTGATGACCCCTGGTCATATAAAATATCAATCCCTCTTAGTACATATTATGGTGTTTTTTTAAATTGCTCCCATTATTATCTTTTAAATTTTATAACTACAACTTTTGTGGAGTAACAATCACATACAACACGCTATCATTATTCTATGACCCCACCAATATCACTTTATCAAGAATACACTAAAATTTTCAAATAAATATATTCAAAATATTAAAAATTATGATAACATATGAAAAGATAAATAAATATTTTATTTATTTTGTTTTATAAAAAAATTAATATATACAACGTTATTGGTAATAATTAAGAGGAATGACCAAATTTTATATAATGGACTCTTCCATCACATGCGCAGCATTTAACTCCCCGTCTTCAATTTAAATGTATTTTATGGTATACTATCGAATAGTTATAGGTATATCTTTCTTTCCCCAAAGCATACAACATGAACATATCAAATAATATAATATTCAATTAGATATTACTAAAAGAAATTAGTCATAAAATAGTGAGTAATAATATAAAAATTGTTATTACATATTAAGTGATAAAAGATTTTATTATAATAATTTTTATAAATTAATAGTGATAAAAATAGTATTTAAATTTTTATTATTGATAATTATTGACACACGTATTGTGGCAATAAAAAAATTTGTCGTAAATTATAGCAATAATTTTTAGTCACTAGGTTGTTATTATACATGTGTCGCTAATTAATTGTCAATTAATGACAACTTAAAAGATTAATTTCTATCTTTATTAAGTCATATTTGTGTCAAAATTATATTATAGTTAGTTAGAAAGAATCTATTACTGATAAAATATAAGTTATAAGCACTTCTTATATATTATTAGTGATAAATTTTACATTGATACCTAATTCTTTGTCACTAATATTGTATTTTCTATAGAAAGAAATTGCAAGAATGTGACCATTCAAATGGCCATTTGACAAGTGAAAATCAAGATTATTGGAGGTGGCAATAACATTGGAAAGTACAATCAGCATTGAAAACTATGTTAGCTTAACAAATGCCATATAAGTAAATTTTAGTATTGACAGTATTTTTTGGCGAATAAAGTCTTTTTTATTTTGATTTTTTTAATTATTGCGTTCCTACATTACTATGCGGCCTTTTGAACTGTCCTATTTTCTAAAATTTTTGTCTCTTGCAGAGTACATAAATATTATATTCTCAATAATTAAAAGAATAAATGAATTAAAAATAGTTTAACTTTCTGAATGAAGATATATATAGGATTAATTATTGACCTAAACACATCAAATAACATAACTACCATTTTGAGTTTAAAAGTTTTGTATTCTCAAAATATAAAAGAAATCATTATAAAATCAAACAATTTGCTCTCTAATCTAGAAAATATAACATCAAATTTTGGACGAAAGAAAGTGTTAATTATTGAAGGAAATCAATTTGGCCATATTGATGAGAAATCAAGGTCATAATTAGATTTTTTTTAGTGGGGATTAGCATACAAATTGGTCATTAGTTGGAAATTGGTCCCATGAATGGTGCCCACCTCTTGCACAAAGAAATAAAAATAGAAGTTTTTCAAGAAAAAGTTTAGTAACACCATGAAGTTCATGAATTGGGATTGCCTCCTGTACAAGGTAACATAATGATGACAAAGGAGAATGAGTTGACACAACCACCATACCAAACTTCTCTTGATTGCAATTGATTTCACCAATTAAGTAAAATGGGGACCCTTATCTATTAATTCTTTCTAAATCTAGGACTCTCAAAAATCAAAATGCCATTGTGACTCAACATTTTCATTAATTATCCTTAATTATTACTATAGTCCACATGTCCCCAAATATACAAGAATAATGATTTAATTATGCAAAATATATATGACCTACAAACTCACATTATGTTTTTGCACTTCTAAACATATTTTCCAATTTTTTGCTACCAAGATATTTAAAAAAGTCAAAAATTGCAAAAAGGTAAAGTATAAAAAGCAACATTACAATCTTTTTAATATTTGTTGTGTACTAAGATAATGATGATTATCAAAGTTGTTGTCTAATATGAATGTCCAACTGTTTTGTGATATTGTCCCATCACTATATATACAATAGAAGATTTTGTTTTGAAAAACACCTCAAAGAGTGAAAAAAGGAGAATAGCTTATAATTTATTTCAAACTCTGACTTCTTCTAATATGGACAATTGATTATCATTAGAGAAATAAATTTATATCTGAACGATTATTTAGGTTATGTTGAAATGTAATAATATGATACGTTTTTATTTTTACGCATCCTCTTCTCATTTTTTATTAACAAAATAAAAAGGAAATATGAGATGAGCGTGATAATTATGCGTTGACTATGATTAACCTCATAAAGTTGAAATAGGAAGCAAAAAGAGAAAGAGGATGTGTGAAGATAGCAAACAATTGGAAGTGGTAACTTTTGGAGAGTCAAACATAAAGGAGGAAAAAGGGAATAATGGTGATTTTTCTTGGATTAACCACAAAGTCAAAGAAACTTTTCCAGGAATTTTGACAATATAGTACTTATGAAGAAAACTTTACTCATTATTTCATTAATTAATTAGCAGTATTAAGTTTCCACTGTCAAAAAAAAAGAAAGAAAGAAAGAAAGTTTCTACTGTCACCAATTTTTCCATTGTCCTAATCCCAAAAGTGTGGCTGTGTGTGTGTAATTTTATTCCACACTTCACTATTAATCTTTTTGGCGTATTAGAAGAAAATTCTAGACATCAATAGAGTTTAACTAATGGTTAAATTAATTAAAACCAACTTAACCCCAGAGTAATTATATATTTACGAATAAAAACATGTTTAATTTATGCAAAGACCTTTTTTTTTATTTTTTATTTTCCCTTGGATCAGATTTCTATATTTATGTAATTATGCAAGACCTCAGGAGGCAATTTTGAGTTTGAATTTGAAACAATATGGGGCACAAATTAACAAAAAAGAAAAGAAGAAGAAGAAGAAGAATGGTTTAGGCGCACAGTAGTTGACTGTTCAAAAATATAAAATTTTGCTACTGAGCAGCTTAGTAAAAATATTTACGGCAAAATTAAGATATCTAGTCAATCAATTACGTACGATAGTTTTTATTCATTTCCTAAAATTAGTGATTTAAAAAAGAAAGAAAGAAATATGCATTCACTAATATACTGTCACTATTTGTAATTAATTGAATGTCGATGTTGTTAACCTGTCAACTTAACTATGTTTGTTAGCATAATATTGGATAATTTCAATTGATTTTTTGAAATAATTTAATAATAATGAACAACATGAAAAATTTTGTGATTTGAACATTTTATAACATCAAAATTGTTAAAAAAATAATATAAACTACCAAAAAAATATTTAATTTATACACTTGATATGGCAAAAACATATTATAAGGATAATTTGATAAAATCATGATATGAACATAACTCACCATGAGATCTTAAAGTACCACACCCAATATTAATAATAGCAACTTGGAAATATTAATGGGCTTGAGCCCCCTCGAAGTTATAAATAACTCAAAAATAGAATCTTTAAATGCATATATAAAATCTATAAAAAGAAGCATATTTTATAGAATTAGACATAAGCATTCAATTATCAATTCCCGAGGTGATCCTCGAATATTAATTCTGGCATGAACAATATTCTAGTTATTGAATATCTAAAGTAAATAAATAAAAAAATCTTACTAATTAATTAATAAAATTATTATTATTATTATTACTGCTACTATTAATAATAATAATAAAATTATGATGAAGCGGACAAAGAAAAAAAAATCTAAAAGGGCTTTTTTTTTAGAGGATAAGAGCGGGGAACATTTTCCTTCTGGAGAAGCCAACACAATAATTTCATGTTGATTATTACTTTATAACCCTAGCTACATATTTATGTATTTATGTGTATGTATATATATAGGCCCTGAGTTACAACCTGCAGCACTAATAATGGTGTCCTCAAAACTCAGCAATATTTTTTCATCATTAGTCCCTCACTTTCATCATCACCAAATGAACCTCTTTTTCACTCTTCCAATTGAACCAACCCCTCCTTCAACCTCAGGCATCAGACCCCAGAAAAGGAAGAAAAAGAGAGAGAAACAGAAGATGAATGATCCAACCCATATAGCCTGCAGCCTAACATAAATGGCAGGCTGCTTTAGTTTCATTCAAGAAGAAGAAGAAGAAGAAAGAATTAAAGAAAACCCTAGTTTTAATTTCTATCCAATATTGGCGTTTTAATTAATTCCTTCTTCTATATATTTTGCTCTCCGGGGAATTGAAGCGCAACGGTCCGATTGTTCGCTGCATCAAATCAAATCCATCCATCAAAACTTCATCATCCTGTTCTATATGTGTGAAGGTGTGTGCGTGTTATACATACATATATATATATGCGCGTGTCTGTTGTTAATTTTGATTTGCTTTGAGTTTTCTGTTTGAAGTAGTTTTAGGTCTTGATTTGGTTGGAAATGGAAGTGTTTTCCTCTTGTTGGTGATTTCTAGATCTATATCTGGATCCCTTTTCTTTATAGCCAGTTATTTTGCTTCTAGGCTTTGTTGGTGTAAGTTTGTGTGACCTTAAAGAATTTGAGTTTCTCAGATCATGTAATAGATGAATATATTTGGGTGTGTGTGTGTGGATTTGTTTGAATCCAGCTAGGGTTTTGTTTTCTATCATCCTATAAAACTTAAGCTTGAAAACTTTGTTCTGGCTCCTAGATATACGGATCCAAGTTTTGTGGAGGCGCATGACAGATCAATAGCTTTTGTTTCTCAAAAAGATTAAGGCTTTATATTTCAAGATAAATGCTTTTAGAAGATGGAATAAACTTCATACAAACAAAAGGTTTGATAATTAATGCTGTTTCGTTTGCTTTTCAGAGAAATTTCAATTATAAACTACAAATAACATGTTCGCATATTTTAAATTATTTCTATCCACAAATAATTTATCGATTGTTCTTGACTTCTTGAAGTTTTTTTTTTTGTTGACTGGTCTACAATATTTTGAGTTGACTTGTCCTTTGGCCGCCTCAGTTCATTGGGCTTAGCCTAATGACGGTACCAATTGAGCAGCTTGTGACTCAATAGTATAAATTCCTTATATAATATGAAAAGTCAGGTGTGACAACCATATCTCTTCTCGTCTCCTAACACTTGGTTGCTTTAAGGCGGCACCAAGATCAATTTTAATTAGTGTTTCATTATATATTCTGCTTATATTGATACATATATATAGTATATATTATTAACATATTCATTTAAAAATAATGTTATATTCGATGTTCATTTATGCTGCAAAATAGAAGTAAAAACGCAAGGACCTCAATTGTTCATTTCAAGCATTATTAATTTGTTCGACCTTCTACTTTGAAACACGCTACGAATTGTGTTTTCCCTTTTTATGAATACTGTTTCAAGGGTGGGTTAGATGGCCCAGATTTCTGGCAAGAAATGATTGTGCCTGCGGATGAATGAATAATTAGTTACTTAGGTACTGTATATGTAGTTCGTATGTACTCATTATGTGTACATCCGGTGAAAATCACATGTTTTACTCAATCCCTCACATTATTAACCTGACGAGCATATTCGCGCGAAAAATTAAAATTCCAACTCAGACCTGCCGGTATTAATGACTATACAGCTACAATTAGACAAAAATCTTAACTAACCCACTTAGAATTGTTAATTTACGGGTGTAAATCCCATTATTACAATGTTGTTTTAGCACAAAGTTCTCATGATATATATATGTTAAGATTAATCCTCTCAATGAGTCGGATTTAGATCAAATCAGGTATATCAGAATCTGAATCCGAATTCAATTTATATAAAAATCTGTTTCTTTTGAATTGTATATAAATATTATATTTATAAAGTAAATTTATGTCATATTTGTATTTTTAACAAATTTTTATTATATATTAATTTAAAAGTTTAATATTTAAGCATTAAACCTCCATTTTATTTATATTAATGTATAGATGAACTATTATACTTGTCATATTTGACATTTTATCAGTATTCCTCTTATTATTTAGAGTAATGACTTAATATTAATAGCATAACATAAACATTAATATAGATATTATGTCAATAAATATATAGATTTTATTTTAAAATCTTTATTAATATTATATATAAAAATAATAATTTAATAAAAAATTGTTAAAGTTCATATTTGGATCTTTAATAGATCAAATGACTTAATTTCGTATTCAATTCTCTTATTTTGGATTACGGATATTTATAATTGAATTTGATCCGTTGAATATTTTAATCAGATAAAAATTCTAAAGTTTGGATTGGATTCAAATTAAAATTCAATTTATTGACAACCTTAGTTAAGATGATATACTACTAGAATTATATCTATTTTTCTTGAATTTATTTTGGTAAACTAATTGGGCTTTTTCTTTTTTAAATAGTTTGTTTTATTCAATAAGAGGATCAATATATATACATATATAGCTCCATACTTTATGAATTTAACAAATTTAATTCCAAATTTGAAAAATCATACTATATTCATTCCTTCTTAAATTTGCAATTGAAAAACTAATGGTTTTTTAATTATCTTTTCTATGTCATCTTCTCTCTCTTAAATTTATACACACGCAATTTAAATTTTTAATCTCACTCTTTATATATATATATACACTCTTTATATATATATATATATATGAACAATGGTATTCGAGGAAAAGCCACACAACAGTTTCTCCATGTTCTTTACTGTCTTTTCCCTATCATTCCTTTTCTTTTTTGGCTTTTTTTTTTTCTTTTTCTTCCCCACTTTTTTGTCCATTCTTTTTTGAGAGTATATACATGAATATAAGATCAATTTATAGTCAAAATATTGAAATAAACGAAGGGGTAATATATAACTTTTAGATGTATAATTAAAATATGAAAATAAATGCATTATCGAAAAAGCAAAAATACCACTTATTATGTCTCCTAGCATGCGTAGTGCTTGTGCTCATTTTCAGATTATGCAAAAATTATTGTGTGTATACCACTACATAATTCACTTAATAATAATGACACAATTAATTAAAACTAGCTGTTTAATTATAATGATTAATATATTCACTAATTATTAAAATTTATGTTTTAAGTATAATAATAGAACAAGTATAATATTTTTATTGAATAATTCAAAGTTGACAACGATGAGTATTTTTCTATTATTTGTCTACACTACAAGAAAATTAACCTTCACTGACATAAAATTACCAACGAACCAATTTTGTAGATAATTGCTGACGGATTATGGTTAGATATTAAATTTTGCATATGTGTTTGTTATGTGTATTTCTTCAACTATATATTTTGTTAATTAACTAATAAATATCTATTAGTAAAAACTTTTATTATACCTTAAAATACTCGCATGTATGAATAATTGAAAATACCAAATATTTTTGAGTTGAATAATTGGATATACACATTATAGGAAAAATTGCAAACGTAGGACCGTAACTATAGCTATTTTGTATTATAGAACCGAATTTTGGTGTTGTAGTAAACTAGGACCAAAACTTATAAACATTAAAAAAAAAAGGATCGCGATCATCGGAAAACACAGTCAGGGTCGGTGATGCTTGTGTGTCACTAACATGGCCCTGACATGTAACAAAATTCAATGAGTTCAATCATAGTAAGCTTGGCCCCCTTTCCACGTAGTCTGCCACCTCAAAAAAATGCGCCATGTCATTTAAATTTTAGGCAAAAATTGCAAAAGTAGGACTGTACATATGGCCTACTAGCAATTTAGGATTTTTTATTTTCTGACTATATGATTGGTACATTAGCTCCTAAAATTTGACAATTTGAGGACAATTTGACCCAAAAATTACATGGCACCAGCCCACGCCTACGTGGCGCCACATCACATCCTCTTTTCAACATGGATTTTCAAAAAATTTAAAACTTACACTTCAAAATTTAAAATATCAAATATCTTTCAAATTTTTAAAATTTTATTTCCTACGAATTTATCATCTAGAATTTTTTAAAAATCTAATATATCACTTTAGGCCATATAATTTTAATGATATTAAGTTAAAATATTTAATAATGTTAAACTAGTAAACATATCTAGAAATTTAAATACTTTTGGTTGAATTTATTTATTAATTTAAAAATGAACTAAAAATTAAACAATAAAAATTTAAGTCTATCCTACTATCTATATAATTCAAAATTACATGATAATATTGAAATGATAAATACATCTAAAATAATTCTATTAAATATAAATATTTTTTTTTATTAATTCAGATAAAACAAAATAAAACTTAAACAATAAAATTTGAAGTCTATCCTCCTAACTATATAATTATAAATTACATAATAATATTAAAATTATAAATATTCTAAAATAATTTAATTAGTATAAATAAAGAATTCAAATATTATAATAATAATAAGAAGAGGAAGAAGAAAAAGAAGAAGAAGAATAAGCAAAAATCCCCAGGCTCCCCATCCTGCCCCCTTCGGCGCTCCTCCCCTCATCCCCCACCAACCACACCCTTTCCCCCCATTCCCCTCAATTTGGCTGTTGGCTAGCAGTCGCCTACCTTGATTTGGTGGCTGCATGGCTAGCGACCACCTCCACCTAGGCCTAGCGGCCGCATGTGCTAGGCTACAGTCGTCATGTCCACATGGCCAAGCAAATCTAGCCTGTCTAAATCTGTTGGCTAATGACCTAGCCTATGGCAGCCATGGTGGCGGCGGTTGTTTATTTTATACACATGTGTATATATATTTATGTATTTAAAATTTATATGTGTGTGTACGTATATATTTTATTTTTTTGGCTTTTTATATTTTTTATGTCTTTATTTTTTATTTTTTATATATAAATTTATTTCTTACTTATTATTTTCATATTTTGTTGATATGGCAGGTTGAATTGCCACATCATTACCACCCAAGAGAAAAATAGGACAAGTTTGATGTGGGGTGCCACATGGCATTGGTTAGTGCCATGTAGGCGCAGGGCGATGCCACATGATTTTAGGGCCAAATTGTCCTCAAATTGCCAAATTTCAGAAGCTAGTGTACCAATCTTGCAGTCTTAAAATATAAAGTCCTAAATTGCCAACATGCCATATGTACAGTCCTACTTTTGCAATTTTTGCCTAAAATTTAAATGATGTGCATTTTTTTAGGTGGTGGACTACATGGAAAGGGGGCCAAGCTTACTAGGATTGAACTCATCGGATTTTATTACATGTCAATGACATGCAAGCATCACCAGCGTTAATTATGTTTTCCAATGATCGTGGTCCTTTTTTTTTTTTTTGAATTTTTAAGAGTTTTGGTCCTCGTTTATTATGATCCTAAATTTCGGTCCTATAATGCAAAACAGCTACAGTTATAGTCCTACTTTTACAATTTTCCCCACATTATATTTGATGTTCACTATGCTCTCATAAACAAGTTTTTCTTTTAGAAACTATTTTCATTCAAAACCTAATATGTGAAAATTATTTATAGAAGTTAATTAAATATTATATAATAAAATACATATATAATAATTAATGCTTTTAGATACTTAAGAAAACATAATAATAATAATTATTATTAAATAGTGATTTTTACATCATTTCATAATTATAAATTAAAGTATATAGCGTCTTGTATAAAATAATTTTTGCATAATTCAAGAGTGAGTACATCCAACTTATGTAAGAACCAATTAACATTTCAATTAAGTATAGAAACTTACTTGTTTCGCCCATGGGATGGCAACCACAAGAAATAGCAATATCACCGTGGCACACAAAACAAAATGTGCATCGACCATATGGAAGTAAGACAATATATAGAACGAAGGTCGTGCCATGTTTGATCTATAATGACTTCATAATTTAATAGATGAGTCTTACAACTAAAGTAACTTATATCTTCTTTTTTTTGATAATATTAATTTTTATTTTATGTCTGAGGAGTTGAGGAACTTAAGTCAGTTTTATATATTATTCTCCTTATGTTTCTAAAACTTTTTTTTATAAAGACAAAATCCTCATTAAGAGGTTGATAAGAGCCGAGTTGCCATTTGGTCCGACAGCATACGTCTCACACATAAAGTATGAGGTCAAATGTTTGAACCTAATTAAGAAACTTATAGTGTGCTTGTGTATATATTAAAAAAATTAAAAAATTGGTAAGAGATACCTCACATAGTTGGACTTTTTATATCTAATGATGAATTTAGCCATCATCTTTTATTTTGTACAACATTCCAAAATAAAGTTTCATTTCTTAAGGTAAATTCTTTTTATTTTTAAAAATATAACCTCGTTAGCACAAATGATAATTTTGAAAATAATAAATGATTTTGGTATTCTACACCGACATCCTTGAAGCATCTATTTAGATAACAACAAGTGGTTGCAGTACGTTATTAATGCGTGCATATTAGTTTATCATACTATTAATATTAAATTATATTAATAAATAAAGTATTCAATTTTTTATAATATATATTAGCAATAACATAATTTTAACAATAATCACATCAATAGCATATAATAGTAATTATCCACTAACATAAACTTATTTCTACATAAAAAATTTAAAATTATTACATGTATCTACCTATACATTTTATAAATTTTGTTATTATATTTTCACTATATTATTTATGTTTTTAATGTTAAATTAAATAATAAATTTATTTTTAAAATTAAATTAAAAATTAAGGGTATAATTAGTAAAGCAAATTTTAGTGTAAAGGCTCTTTCTTTTTTATAAAGTATAGATAAATATTAGGGGAAAAAAATTACTAACAACTCAAAATATATTTTGTATCTTAAATATCCATGAAAAATATTTACCAATGCATAACACTCATTCCATCAACTTTTCATGAATGAACTTTTCATTCAAATAATTTCTGTAAATATTTTTATTACAAATAAGTGAATACAGTTTTAAGTCTTAAAATTAAATATTAATAAATAAAAAATGTTTATTAATGTATGATATTCAAGGTGATTTCATCCAAAGATAAGGCGAAAGTTAATTGTTGGGCTTTTTGGAATAAAAATTTGTGTAATCGGATTTTAGATTGAAAAATAATTTTTTTATTTTTCAGATTGAAAAATTATTTTAAGTAGTTTTTGGTAAATTTTTCTAAATATTACTATCTAATTAAACTTATTAAATTAATAACAATACCAGATGACAAGGGCCCAATAGTAAACTATTGGATCGTGCATTGTAAAGCCCAAATCAAAATTAATCAGACCCAATTTAGAATTGGGCTGAGTAGGGGCTATTTTGGAGGACCCATTTAAAAGTGGCACGGCACACATCGGGTTTCATTTGGAGCATTCTCTATTAGGCGACCAGGAAGAGATCCAAGAGTTTATTACACGCGCCAGAATCTTTCACTCGCTACGTACATCTTTACATCTCCAGTTTCCAGCGAAGCAAATCTTTCTCTCACAATCGCAAGCACGGGAGAAACCCTAATGTTGATTTAAGCTTTTAGTCAGGGGTAAAGTTTGATTAGGTATTCTGGATTGTATAAGTGGGATTTTGTTCGAATTTGTATTATTTTCTTTTTCTCTTTGATTATTTTGGTATATTTAGGAAGATTAAATGTCAGAGATTTCGAGGTCTCGAGTAACTATTACCCTTGGACGCACTGGGCAGGTGATTTTGTTATTTAATTTTGTTAATGTAATTTTTCTAGTAAGTTATTATGGATTGGGTGTTGAATTGGGGCTTTGAAGACGTTGTCATTTTTTAGCATCTTAACTATTGTCGATGTTCATTGTGCATTTTGATATAATAGGATAAGAAAAACTGTACAAATGACGACTATTTTATCTGTTGGAGTTGCTGTTTTTGTTAATGGTATTATGCACGCGCTGATTGATGTGAGAGATTCTGCTTTTGTTGGTTTATGATTTTACGAGTACAAGACGGCATACATTGTGATCTTTGCTTATGGTTGTATATATTTGGTTGCACAAATAATGGGTGACTGAAACTATGTCTGCATTTTGAGAAGAAGTTTAGCATATATATGCATTTTGGACGCATATCTGGAAATTATCATGTTATTTGATGTTATTAAATTGCTTATTATTTGAAGGTGGTGAAAAGGGCTGGAAGTGCCTTGGATAGTTCTTTTACTGATTTGCCTCCAGTTGTGGGAAGCAAAAGGTCGGTTCAAGAAAGGCTTGGAAGTAATGTTGATCCATCTGCCCAAGTCAATCATAAGAGGTTGTTCCTTTTGCTCCTTTAATAATTTTCAAATATATTTTAGTGTTCTGGTTTCTAAAATTGGTTACCGCTCTTTAGGTTTGCCTTTTATATAGGTTTAGCTGGTGGTATGCCTAACTATAGTAGTCTGTGGTTTTGTTTATAATAACTTCTTGGTTACCCAAAAAAATGGTGCTTAAGCTACTGTGACTTTACTGGAAACTTTACATTATTGCTTAATAACATAAAACACAAGGCAATGAATAATACACAACATTGAAATGAGCAGGTATAATACTAAGATGTTATTTGATGGTCAAATACCTATAGTTTCTATAATTATGTTTTGCAGACTTCGCGGAGATGGTAGAACTGCCAATGCTGATGATGGTAACTGACAGTTTCTTGAGTTCTAAAATGCTTCATTGTTCTTTTCATTTATGGTTAGTGAATAATTTTTAAATTTTGTGATTTCAATTGAACAAAAGACATTCATCTTAGTAAAGATGATCTCCGGTACAAAATCATGGAAAAAAATGTACTGAAGCAAAGTCAAAATAGCCAGCAGAATGTAGGGGATCTTCGTAACATCCTGTCAAGGCCTGCTCAATCTTCTACCAATAGCATAACTAGACGGGACAGGATGCCTAAGCCAAAGGATACAAGACTGCATTATTTGGAAACAATGGATGGCAGACAACACTATGTAGAGACCAGGGATGGTAGGCATTTACTACCTGGGACCAGAAATTCTAGCCAGCACATGCCTGAATTCAGGGTTGAGGACACAGCTGATCCTAGGAAACAACACATTCTGGAAGCCAGGGAAGGTGGAAGAAGCATTCTCGAGGCAAAAGATGACAGGCATCGTATGCCAGAGCGTAGTAATCTTAGTATGATGGCTGATATACCTGGTGTGAGAGCTTCAAATGCTGTGACCAGGATGGAATCGGGGATTAATTCTTATTCTCCGTGGACGTTGGATCGTTTAAGGCGAAGATCACCGGATGAATCTTTTGTAGCTCCTAGAGGCCCAGGAGCACCAAAGAGAGATGAAATATTGCAGAGAAGATTTGCGGTTAAGACATATGATGATGCTAGAACGAGCACATACATGAGTAAAGATGCTTATGAGATTCCAAGGCCCATGAGTTCATCTCACTTGGCTAAAATGGCTCCGCCTGTTGGACAGATGAAGACCATGGCACCAGCGGTCTCCCCACTTCCTATGTCTGGGAGTCTTGCACAAAAAAATTCATACATGGTCAGTCTCCTTAATCATTTACCCTTTTCTCATGTGAATTACTTTTTTGGGGTTGTTGCTGCACGTTTATCATGAAACTTTATTTATGGGAATTGTTTGTTTTGCATACACCTAATAAGTTTTCAACTGCTGACTTATTACTCTGACTGTGAGGCAGCAAGAATGTACAAGAGATAATTGTTGACAAAATTTAAGAGCATGCTTGGTTATTTTTTCATTTTCAACATGTTTAAAATCTGAAAAGTTAGTTAGAGAAAAAGAGTTGAAAATGAGTTTGTATTTGGATAATATGTTAGAAAGGTAATGATTATATGGTGTTTAGTAGGTTATAATTGGAGAGAGATAGTAATATTAAAGAAGAGAGAAAAGATATATATGTTATTGGAAAATGTGTTTTGAGATGAAAATGAATTGAAATACAAGTGAAAATGATGATAAGCTGTTGATAATTCATTTCCAAATAGTGAAAGTAGGTGAAAATGAATTTGAAAACACAAACAAACATGCAATAAGTTTTCTAAATCTTGACATTGTACTATTGCAAAGTAGTTGAATATTGCTGCCTAATTGAAAAGATAAGTCTTCACAATCTACCTCATCTTCCACCTATCTAAATGCATGCCCTTTGGAAACACAAGTTATAATGTATGCAAGATTTACCTCTTTGGACATGATCAGAATGATGGCTACACTTTCTTGGCCAGTAATGAGATTGTTTTAGGGCACCTAGTTTATTGGGGTGCCCCTGTTTTGGCCCCATAACATTTTGAAACTTTCAAATGGACCTCTTGAAAATGTTTTATTAAGTTTGTGTCATTTATTTTACTCAAGTTGCTATGATGACTGTTTCTGCCAGCAATCAAAGGTGTAGCATTTCTTTATGCAACTGCTTTCTTGAATTCCTGTCAGTATTATTTAATATCCCAGTGTTCCAGATACTAAAATGAGTCAATTTGTTAATATTGCTAATATGATGAAACAATGTAATCCATGCAGTTTTTAACGAAGACTAAAAGAAAACGTTTTTGAATTTTCATGGTTTTAGTTTCAAGGGCCTTTGGATTTATTCACTTATTGGATAATATGCTTGCAGGTGGATGATCAAGTTAGTGTTGACAGCTTTTTGCGTTCATTGGGTCTTGAAAAATATGCTATTCTCTTTAAGGCTGAGGAAGTATGTATTCTTCCGTGATTTCTTTGACTGCTTTGCACCTCTAATGCTCCACATTAAAACTCTTTGTTGCTTATAGAGTCTATCTTTAAGAAAAGAGAAAAGAAAAAAAATCTAAAGAAAGAAATCTTGTTCTCTGTAGAAGAGTGCATAAATAAAAGGGTTTCAATTGATCTTGTTGAAAAAGTTGTTGAAAATTGTTAAACTCACCTGAACTATTGAATCTATAATGCACTTGTTCGCTTGATCCATTGTATGGTGTTCTGTCTTTTAAAAGTTCTTAGTTTTTTATTTCCGTCTTTGCCTGTTGTTTGCAGCTATCACTGTGAATAAACATTTTCTTAGGCAAAACAGGAAGTTTGATGTTCCATACCAGTTAATTAAGTTTGATTGATTCTGCAGGTGGATATGTATTCTTTGAAGCGCATGGCTGAAAGAGACCTGAAAGAGTTAGGATTACCTATGGTAATACCTTTAATGGGCTCCTTTTTTCTTGTCTTATTAATTTGTGGAGTCTATAGTGCTTTCTGTGTAGAACAACTTACAGATAATGAAATATAGAAGTGGAGTCATTTGGGTTATGTTACTTTATATGAACTATCAGTAGTTCGTTAAGAACTCAAGAGGGTGTTCAGAATGGCTTATAAGATGTCTTAGATTGTTTGGCAAATTTTAAGATGTGTGCATCTTTCAAAATAAGACAAAGGAGCTTTTAAGCTCTTCAAAATAAATCGAAACAAAACAAAATGTTTTCAGACTCCCAACTTATTCTTTAAATGTAACACGTCTCACTTTTTACTATGTAATTAGGAGATTACCATTACTACCTATTTGCAAATATCTATATGCTCTTGAAACTCATTCTATCTAGAGAGACAGAGAGCTTATTTTAAACCAAAATCTAACATATAAGTTTCTAGGATGTTAGAATAAACATTGTCAAACACCCCCTAAATAATATTGTTGGTTCTCATCTTCTTTAGATTCTGCAGTATAAATATTGTTTGACATTTGATTCTTACAATATGCTAGACCTAGTTAAACACACACACACACACGCACACAAAATATGTGAGACCTGGTGTGTTGTTCTACAGGCCCCCTAGATAATATATGATTATCTGGAGCCAACCTGTGCTTGGTTCTCAGCTCACTGTGTGGGGCTGTTGCCATGAAAGTAAAATTGGACTTTCTTTTGTCCATGGTCTGGTCCAAGTTTTCAGAATGAGATGTTGATGCTGTAATTAGGCTGAAAACAAAGAACTCCCTTGCATGGCCCCAGGATAAGATTTATGTCATGAATCTACTTTTCTACCCGTTTATAACATTCTCATTTCATTTTCCAATTTTTCTTATAGAAGGCTCACCAATTGCAGGGACCAAGGAAGAAAATCCTACTCTCACTGCAACCTCGTATGAAACCACAAGCATGATGGTTATACTGGATGCACATAAGATTTACATGTAGCATTGTTGCTATTGTTGTGCTTTTGGTTGGACAGTCCAGCAAACAAATCACCAGTTACTCTAATTCAGCTTCCATGGTGCTCATATTGGTGAGCACTGTCCATACGTGGGAATACATTTTATATACTTTTTGATGTAACAGATTTTTTATTTCCTTGAATTTGTTTTGTGGTATCTTGGTCTAGAATCTGCTTGGGGGCATATGCCTTTAGCTCTTAACAGTACACAAACATAATGTGAAAATGAGCATACAACAGGGGCCTGACTTTTTTCAGTTGCTGCCAGCTGAAAGGGGCTGATGCTTGAGATTCTGCGATAGTATTCTAATGGTGACTAAATTGCACCAACAGTATCTCCACTAATGCATTTGTAGTATGTTTCCTGTGCCATACCAACTTGATTTTCTCGTTGTTGTTGAAATTTATGGTTGACTGGTATATCTAGGGAGAAAACTATACAATTTTACTTCTGGCAATTAGCACAAGGGTTCCCACAGCAACATTATAAGTATTTCTTTGTGGTTATGCTTGCATGCAAATAACCTGCCCCCTTTACCTTGACAGACATAGTAGTTGCATCATCGGCTAATTTAGTACTGGCATGTTCATGAAACATGGATTACTTTAGCCGAGATAGATAAAAGTGTGTGTGAATGTGTAAGAGGGTGGGACAGATGATGAGGGGATGAATATGTAAGAAGTGAAAGAACTTACTTTTTCTAAGCTCCTTTTAGCTGCCAAATTTATTATTGCTACTGTAAAATATTCTCATCCTTGTTGATGTGAGTTTGACTCTTTATATCTTATCGCAATCGGCCGAAAGATTGAGATTATTCTCCTCATTTACCTTCTAACCTTTTGAGTGTCTATCCCTACTTTTTGTACAGCAGTTTTGCAATATTTAAAGTTCATGATAGTTATCAGATTGGTATGGTGTCACATTATGATTCGACTGTTGCTTACTGTGTGTTGCTGGATAGTGAGATGAGATAATGAAATAATGGGGAATTCTTTCC
Source organism: Jacaranda copaia (assembly GCA_014898725.1). Lineage (NCBI taxonomy): Eukaryota > Viridiplantae > Streptophyta > Magnoliopsida > Lamiales > Bignoniaceae > Jacaranda > Jacaranda copaia. Next base: position 76,236 of record JACGDI010005760.1, read on the forward strand.
ATTCTTTAACTTTGAGAAAGTTGTGGGTCTGCTCCGTAGTTATAAGAATTTTGGTTTTGACTAATACTAAGCAAATTATCGTACAATTGGTAAATAGCCAAACAAGACTTCAGGATTAGGGGATTCATGCATATGTTTGTAGCACTATGTCTATTGTTTGGTGGTTATCAGGAAATTTCGCAGGTATGCAGAGGAAAAGAAAAACCAAGTGCTTTTACCGTAACTTGTTTGGTTTTTATTAAAAAATTTTTATGGTATATATTCCACGGCTGGATCTTCTTACTTGAAATGATTTTCCTACTCTTTATCACGGGGGACTACCAGTGGAATTAAAAAGTACTGCATCTATTAAATTAAAAGGAAGATAAATCGAAACCTTAGCGTGCAAGATTCTGTATTAAAATCCTACGAAAAGTTTTTCAAAATTTTTGGAAGTTCGACGTTATCACACATGATCTGGTCCACTTGTTACTGTGGGCTAAAGCGTTTTTTCACACATGATCTCATGTGGCTTAATTCAAGTGGAGAATGGATGGATTGGCACTCTTGCTAGTTGTGATGCAAAGGTCTTTCTACGTACTGTTCTTTGCACATTCCCGTAATCCATCACGCACACAAAATAAACGCATATAGTGAGAAATTAAAAAAGATGGCCAAGTATGTAATAAAGTTTTAATATGTGTGTGTGTGTGTGTGTGTGTGAGAGAGAGAGAGAGAGAGAGAGAGAGAGTGCTGTACAAGGACGCCAGGGAAAATATATATATATATATTGTTTGTGTTAAAAAAAGAGTAACCTACTAATAATATCCTCAGAAAGATGTCATTGGGTGTAATACTCCCATTCGGCATCGTTCAGAGATGGATTTTGACGAAGTTAAATAGTAGAGTATTCTTATGTTTTTAATAGAAATTTATCCCGAGTAATAACAGAGATGAAGATTTGGAATTCTGTAAGGGTAAATGATATGACAACTCATTCTCAATTAAAATTTGATGTGTGAAGGAAGTATTAGAATGTTGGTCGAAAAAGGCTAAACTAACGGAGTTGACAAACAAAAAAGATCCCTAAAGAGAGGCTGACTTAGCTAAGCCATAGAAGGTAGTTGAAGGAGCTGAGACTACACATTACGCTATTAAGGGAATAAATTCACGATAAGGTGCATTGATGAATTCATTTAATTGATGTTAGAACTTAAACTCTGTTCCTTATAAAGCAGCATAATTTAAACATGCAGTTATTCTCTTACAAATGTAATAATAATAGTGAACTCGTTAAAAATTTATTTTCCACCATAAGTGTAATTCACTTCAATAAAATTAAAATTGCAAGTATCGCCAGTCCTTGAATTTGTCCTGGACCAATCAGTCAATATCTATTCGAATTTCAATAGAAATGGTGCATCAAGGCGGCGGCATTGCAAAGGATATGGATGTTTGACTTCACTTTATGTTCATGGTAGCTCCTGTGGAACATATGTCGTGCTAGTGGATAACAAGAACTAGAAAAATGCAATGCACCTATATGTAAGTTATTTTGTCAGAAACACTGGGCTTGTCTGTGTAGTTAATTATGAAGAGCCAACATATAGTTTGGTTCACCTCATCATAATCAAAGATGGGCCATCATAAATTCCTGAGGCGCAATGTGACAAAACTGCTACTTATTACTAGGTTTAATTAAATGTCTGTTGCCGTAAAGACATCATTAGCACAACCAATCAATATTAAACAGTGGTAGTAACATCATTGATTAGTGACTGTTTCAGGATGCCAGTGGGGCTTAGGTATGTGCTACTCTGTGTTCCATCAAAAGATGGGTTCTTGAAGAATTTCTTTTCCTTTTATGTTCAGCAAGATTCAATCATCTATCTAATCTTTACCACTTGGGTATTGCCATTAGACCTCAATTGCAGGATAGATTGGAATAAAAATGTGGACCTTAGAGAAATCCAGAGAAATAGCATCACAATATTTGCTATTTTGCCATTGCTAATGAAATAATAGTTGAAATTCCAATCTAATTTAAATGGTTAAGCCGGGGTCCCAAACTTATAAGGCTTCAGGTTCGAGTATTTGTCTATTTCTGTCACAGTCGTTAGTTGACTATAAATTAGCGAATGCTTTCATTGTTGATGGTTATAAGTTAGAATGTAAAAAATGATTGTAATTGAGTTCTCATTGAAATAGATGCTAATGGTTTATTTGTTTATTTTCTAGATTGAAAAGAACTAGCCTTCATCTTAATGACAGTTCGATTCCGATATGAGGATATTAATTTAAAACAGACTTATAAATATCCAATATTAACATTAGCTCTAATTTGATATAGATAATACAAAAAAGTTAGGGTATTAGTTATGATTAATTCACAATTGATGCTCAAAATTTATAGTTTTATCTACGAAATTGACCTAACCAAATATGTAGTGAAGGCTTTTGTAACTAACTCTTGCTACGACCAATTAGTAGCCATATGATTATGTCTTTTATTATCTATATTATTTTCTTTTACAAATTATAATGCATAGCTAACTTCTTGTTTTTCTAATGAATAAGAATACAAATTGATAGTTGACAACTATTGTTGCTTATTATTTAAAAAAAAAAAACATTTAATACAGAAATATGTAGCTATAGTTTGTGGTCAAAGTTAAAAATTAAGTTCGTACCGAGTATCTAATTTTTTTATGGTGAGATTTGCCAATCAATAATTGAAATTACATTAGCAAAAATAGAAGTACACCCAAAAAATTTTATTTTGATATTTCAGAGAGATTTAATGATCATGCTGTAGCTCATATCAACATCTTTTGGAGTAGTAGCAATGCCATTAATATAATCCCAATTCAATTAATTTTGCTGCTGGGCTTACTGAGCAGAGAAATAGACATGAGCAAGGCACAAATTAGGCTTGTCATGAACTTGCCCATCTCTTAACTTTTCAATTAATTGAAAATTTTGAAAATATGTTTAAAAAATCTTATAAAACATTTCATCTTATTTTTAAATTAAGATCTTTAAATATTTAAAATTTATAAGTTTCTGACATACTTATTTTTAAATTTTATAAATATACTTTTTTTTTTAAAAAAATTATCAAATATTCTGTATTAATTTATCAACTGATATTTTAAAAAATTATAAACTCATCCAAACCCATGTCAACTTAGTTGGCTACTTTATGTAATTAGAAAAGGGAGCAATAATATCCACACATAGCCAAAAAGCCTAGAGTCTTGGGAGGCAATGGGGATGGAATTTTCAAAATGTGTTTTGAAATTTTGAATTATCTTTGCATAAGACAAAAAGCTCCAATAGTTGATGAGCCACAAGCATTATTTCATAAATAAACATCCATATCTAAGATGCTCTTTTTCCTAATTATTTATCATAAAAGATTCTCTACAAATCAAATGTAATTGTTATTTAATGTTGTGTAGTTAAGAGTCAATTTTGGCTTTCTTTTTGTGAAATTTAACTTTGTTTTGATTAGCATGTTTAAAAGTAGAGATTAGGAAAAGTAGTTTTGAAGTTAATTTTGCAATATATGTGAAATTGAAGTTTTTGAAACTTCATACTTTTTATTTAGTTGATTGAGTTGGTTGTTAACGTGTAAAATAGACAACTTTGTTTAGTTATTAACTAGAAGATTCATTTAAAAATATCAAAATATTGGAAAGATTTGAAAATAATATCGAAAAAAAAAAGAAATAAAAGTTTGAGTATTGGAAAAATAATTACTTGGACGTTTCTATTTCTACCAAAATGACTAATACACTCTATTGAATGATGGAGGAACACCCTACATGCTATAAAAAAAATGTAATCTCAGTGGTATAAAAGTAAGTGATGGTGTTAGAATTGTCACTATTAATATATATTAATTTGAGTGTAGATCGACTAGAAGTATTTTGAAGTATTTCGGATTATGTAATTTTTTTTAGGATAAATATATAAAAGAAAACTTCCGCATATTTAATGAATTACTAAAAATCCGCAAAATATATTGAAGTGTGCTTTTAAGTAAATCAATATTTCAAAATTAATATCACTTTTACATCTAAAGATTGAAAAAAGCTACTTTTAGAAAAATCCGAAACTCCACAATAGGATGAGGGTTTGGTTACACCACATGTAATTTTTCTAAAATGATAATTTCAGACATAGTTTTTCTTTTCAGATACCTACTTCATGTCAAATCTATGTCAACTCAAGCTTGTAAATTCTTTTCCCCAGCAACATAAAACCAATCAAACCAGCCCTTACTCATCAATCTACATACTGCTCATGCTTATCGATCGCGTGTCTTGATTTTTGTCCAAAAGGGGTAAAATTCAGTGAATGGGAATGGAATTTTGGACGACTATGGCCCACCTACTCATCCTTTTATCTATCATACAATAGATGAAAAGAAATGAGAAGAAACCAATCAACCAACCAAGCCATCCACTTAGCCACCATAACCCACTACACCACCTCCTCAAATTGCTCTCAACAAATACTCCACATGTTAAAAAAATAAATAGTTCCAATTTCACTCGGCATGTGATAAGCTAAAATGTACACTTTTGTTCATGTACTTACTAAAATATCTTTACGTATTCAAAATTTGTGTCTTTTATTATGGTGAGACTCAATCAACATTAATTCAGTGAAATTGATATTTTTCAGAAATTATATATGATATCAGCATAATGGGCCATCAACTCTTGATGTGACAGGATCATATTAACCATCTAATATAAATACTCATATATATCTCTAAACGATATTGGTACATTTTCTTGTTATTATTTTGCTCCTTAACTTGATCTCATGATCCTTTATTGATTTAAATTTTATAAGTTTTCAATTGGGCTCATCCAAATCACACCTAACTTTAATGTGTTTGGAATTACAGCCTTGTATCCAACCTAATTGAGAAGGAAATACGAATTTCAATTTGATGGATACAAATAAGTTGACTTTGAATTCAACCTAACTAACCCAAGATCAACTTGTGGATATTTGTCTAATTTATATAGGTTTATTCGGATCCAGTACAACATAATGTAACTATAGTTTTTCTTTAAAAAAATAGTGAAATATTGAAATGTTTGAGTGGAAGCATGCCTATTTGGAATTCTTCTCCCAAAGCAAGAAAAGCAATTGGGAATAGAAGAGAAGAGAAGAGAAGAGGCAAAAACTGATTAAAAAATGAAAAAGAGAAATAAAGGAGTGGGAATTGAATTAGTTGATGAGAATGAGAAAGGATTTATTGGTGGAAGATAGTCCACCCAATTGAAGATATATAGCAAAAAAGAGACAATCGAATAACGACACAATCTAATATAGTTTCTAACATGTCCCCAAAGCCAAACCTCAGTGGGACCAAATTTCAACAACTGTCCAACACAAATACATTTGTTTAGTACTAGATGATGACTGGATTCACCTTAAACATATGCTTTTGGGGTATAAAATATTGGGTTTTCCAGCCATAAGAAGATATGCCCAGATTTGGTTGAAGAAACTTATGATTAGTATATTTGCTTACATCATTGCCCACTTCTTAAATATTCCTTTGTTTAGCAACTACTCTCCCTAATCACTTTTTTAATTCTTAAAAAAAAAACCATGGTCAAGATTAAAATAGGTATTATATAATATTTTGGTTAATTAATTAATTATACTTGGAGTGTGGATAATTACAACGAACCTTCGATGAAGTGCTGAATAATCACAAATCCGCAGGATTAATTAATTGTATGAAACTGTAGGAGATGGTACCTGGCACCTGAACATATATATTCACATATATATTCAAATATTATTTGATTATTCCTTTGTAGTTTATTAATTAATATAAGCTTTGATTGGTTAGAGAATAATGACACATGAATCCACTAATTAGTTGGTCAATCAAAGTAATCTTTTTTTAATTATTTTCAAGGACAGTGTGGTAGATTTGTTGCAAAGCTAGATCGCCATCCTTCTAGGTGATTGCATCCCCATCTTCCTTTTGACTTTTTTGGTTTCATATAAAACTATACATATTATACCAAATTTTCATCATCTCTAGGCATGGAATATTTATTTTTTAAATTTAATTGCTTAAGTGGTACCATAATTGCCCCTTTTTATATTATTTTAAAGTGTTTATAGACCATGGGATTCTTACTTAAATTATACACACTGAATCCTCTTTGGTGGGAAAAAAGTTTATGGTGCATCTACTACATTAATATAAAGAAATCTTGCATCACACAAAACTTCCCTATTCTGACTATTCCTTTTTATCCTTTTTTGTTGACCTTTGCTACATTTTTATGCTCTTTGATGATTATATTACTATTCTTTGTTTTTAGATGCAATGCATAGTCAACAACAAATAGGATTTTGCTTTCCTATATATAAGAGAGGGGGCACTTCATATTATTTGTGCATCTCTTGGAAAGATTTTACTTCTCATTACCAATATTAGTTCAAAATTTAAGAGTGATGGAAAGAAATAGTACTCTTTCTTGTTCCCAAGAAAAATCAAAGCTTAAATTATTCGGTATCGAGCTTGAGCCATCTCACGAGCCAGATCAACACAAGAGGATCTCGGAAGGAGACGAGAGCGTGTACTCGTCTGCGTCGTCCTCCACCGTGTCCACGGAGAAACCCGGCTCGAGCAGTGGCGGCGAGGCGGCTCCCGAGGAGAAGAAGTTTGAGTGCCAATACTGTTTCAAGGTGTTTGCTAACTCACAGGCTTTGGGGGGTCACCAAAACGCTCACAAGAAGGAAAGAATGAGGAAAAAGAGGCTGCAGCTGCAGGCAAGAAAGGCCAGCATCAATTGTTACATTCAGCCCTTTCACTATACGAATAGTATTCAACACAGCAATAAGTTTTCCTTTCATTATTATGGCTCTAGTCCTGCATGGTTCTACGATCCATCTCATCATTCTTCTGACTTTTCGATCTACGAGGAACCGCAGATCAGTTTCAGCCCACATGGTCCGGATCGGGACATGAATACTACCGAAATCTCTAGTTGGTACGCTGGTTTGACCGACAATACTGTCCCGTTTCAACAAGAAACGGGCACGTTTGGTCTCATACATGCCGACAGATTGAGAGATAAGTCGAGGCCGGTCATCATCAATAAGCCTTCCTCCTTGCCTAATTCAAAGAAAACTTGTACAAGGAAAAACTTAGATCTTCAGTTAGGGTTGAGTTTACATTCCACTGTTTGAATCTCAAAGTTGAAAGTACACTGCAATATATATATATAGATAGATATATAGAATACATTTGTTCCTACATATATATAGGGCCTTATTTTTCTTGAACAGTAGGGCAACTCATGAAAGTCGAATTAATTGTATTTTTAATTTTCATTTTGATTAGGGCTTTACAGCCAAATATGTAGCTTCTTTATTTGATGATCATGATTCTATTGAGTATGCTAATGATGAAAAAGATTCAGAGTCTTGTTAATCAGTTTGAGCATGGGTATGGATGGGTGAAGGAAATGACTTTTTTGGATCCATTGAGATACTGTGCAATAATAGTTCTAGAGTAGCGGATAGTTGAAGGAATAATACAGAATTTACAAAGTTTTCAATTTTAGTACTGTCATTAAAATGATATATATATGTGTGTGTGTGTGTGTGTGTGTGTGTGTGTTGCTTATAAGAGAAAGTATAACTTCTTGGTTGGATGGACCATGGCCATCAGATGTAAGAGATGAAGTTAGTTTGATTCCATATAATTTCCTTTGGTACTGGTCAATCAACCCATCCACTAGTTTTCTCTCTCTTTTCTTGGAGTATCGTCAAATTATGTTTAAAATGCATAATTAGTGAAAGCTCTAATAACTAGACTATATCAGAAGAGTAGGGAATATTTCGGAACTGTTCCAGTTAAGGAACTTCAAAAGCTTTTAAACGAGTTTTGATTTAGGCCGGTATTTGAAAGAATTTATACGTTACAAAAGGTAATATAAATTCACTCCTCTTGATATTAATTGTTCTATCTACATTCAATTATTTTCCACAAGTTGATTCCTACTGAAATAAACAAATAAAGATCGATTAGAACTGTTATAAAAGATATGAAATTCCTAGTAATTCAAATAAGCGATAGATTAATTTGTTCATAAGAATTTATTGAGTTGAAAATAAAATTAATAATTTCTAAGAATTAGTTTGGTTCCAGTGAAATGGCTTTAACGGAAGCCAAAGTACATTTGCCTTTCAAAACATGTCATCTAATTTTAGATTTAAAGATGCTATAGTGATAAATTTGCATTGGTATAATTTATACCTATGTCCATGTGAAAGAAAAAAAAAAGTTACTGACAAGACCCAAATGAGAAAAATTATTCGATAGAAACCAAAAATATAAAAGAAAATAAAATTGCGTTTACCTTAAGAAAATATATACATTATAATTTGTATTTATGTCCCAGCAAATAAAGTACCATAGACGAGAAAACAAGAGAACAAAAAGATAAAATAAAGAATAAAAAAATCATTTTGGTATATTGTATAAATAATCTCTTTGGCTATAAATAATATTGGAACCATACATTTGATGTAATTAGCATAAAGTAGTATAAATATCTTAAATTAATGGACTGGGCCAAGGAATAATTTCTCATTTATTTAGTGGGCCTAAAACAACTGTTTCCAGTTAAACTTGGTCTAGAATTGGGCCTGGACCAGCTATTGGTCAAATTGACACGTCTCGTAAAATCAAAACATAAAATATAAGCCGCACTTGGAATCGGTATTTATTTTGCAACTTTGCATAAACTTAAAGGGAAAAAGAGAGAAAAAAACAAAGAGGTGGTCGTGGTCGCGGTCGCAAATTTTAGCAACTTTTATGCCGACATAAAATGAATAACGATTTAAAAAAAAAAAAAATCGTTTCCTTGGAAAAATCCAACATGACAATTATCGACAACATTATTGCGGGAAAGTACTTATAATTAAGTAATTGCGAACTGGTGATTGTAATGCTCATGCATGTTGACGTGTTTAATGTTTTTGCCTTAAAATAATAATTATTCAGAATGTCATAAATATATTTACAGTGAATAAATTAATTGACATTATGATTATCTTTTATTGAATTCAACGTCATATTTTAAAGGATACACAATTCGATGTTACATATATAGAAATCATACGGTAATAGAATTACTAAAAATACATTCATGATTTATAATGTTATTATGAGACTGTTAAAAAATATTGATATACCCTAAATATGCCTTGAAGGCACATGAATCAAATTACCTTCAGTGATAAGTGCAAGATATTGGACTAGGTCTTGAGCATAATTGATGACATTTTAATTACTTTAGTATTTTCTCAAAGTAAGCGCATTCTTGGAACATAAACTCACATTATCAAACCTTACTCAATCAATTTTTAAGTAGATTTATGGATCCAAGTTTGAATAATATCAAATGTTAGTTTAGATTTTGTTGGAGCAATTTTGATTCTCACATACTAAATATACACTAAAAAGGTATTTGAGAGTCAATATATTTTTGGATTTCAATTTTATATTTTACTTTTTTATTTTTGAAAAAAAATGACACCTCTAAACGAGGGCAACTTGAAATTTTCATCGCATGTGATGGTTAATTTGGCTGTTTCAAAATTTTCATATGAACATGAAACATGAGAATCAAATTTCTGAAAGTTGTGTTTATGTATTTATCTATTGATAACTTTCTATCATGTCATAGTTATATATTATTTATTTATATGTGTGTTCTTATTAAGAATTTATTTGAATTTAAATTTCAAAATTTACACATAAATGTTATAAATTAATTTGTTACGCTTAAAAGCTAACTTAATGCATTTGCATTCCTACTCGTATGTTGCCTTGATATCGATTCTCTCAAACCGGGTAATCAAGGACAAAATGGGATGCTTGGGTGAGAAGGCTGACTGATTTTGCCATTTTGCTAAGACAGGAAGCCATGCCGCATACGAGCAAGGCAAAAATCAAAGGCTGGCCCAATGCCGCCTTTGCCCGTGTGGCAAACGTATGCGTGATGTATGTATAAGTGTTTATGTATAATTAATAAATAATAACAAGCTCATGATTTTATTAGTATAAATGTACATAAACTACTTATAATGATATTATTAATACTAACAATTTAGCACGCTGTGATAGGTTTTTATAATGTAAAATAAATAATAAATATTTTGTATTTGTTAGTTTTTTATATAATATTAATTTTTTTTAAGAATTACAATGTACTTATTTTTTGCTCCATACTTGCAAATGCATATACAAATATATCATCCAATCAAATATGAATATTATTTAAATAAATTACATTAATAATATAATATGTTAACTATATAACAAAAAAAGAAAACTGACACAAAAATTCATAATAAAATATTTTACTCAAAAAATATTAATTTTCTTCGAAATACATCTCATAAACTATTTTTAAAGTAAAACAAATAAAATTTACATTCCTTTATATAAACACATCTTTTAGAATATATTTCATAAATCATTTTCAAAGTAAAATTATATATATCCATTATATCATCTATAATATTTTTTCAAAATATTCAAAAATAAAAAAAAATTCTAAATATCATAATCAAATGATCAATTAAGAGGTCAAGTTTCACAGTCATTCTCAAACTGCAATTGATTGTGATTTCAATGTCTTACTTTTTTCGCACCAATTGTGCCTTTAAATCTGATTAATCATCTAAAAAACTTCAACATCTACTCATTACCTTTTAATTAATTAATTAATCAATAACTAGTTAATTTATCCCACCTACTTAATTATTATTATTATTATTATTTTTCTCAATGAAAAGCGGAAAAATAAGGTAATGAAAAGCGACCCCGCTTTGCAAGTGCCTGCGTGCGCACGACACCTCATCCAGGCTGCGGCCAGTATTCCCCCCACGCGTTTTGCACGTGCTTCAAGTGTCCCTCACTGACGATACTGTGGAGCCGCACAGCTTACCCACGGCGCATGCTAGCAAGCTCCAGCGATAGATTTGAATATTTTAACAGCTACCACACATATAAACAAAAAAATAACAAGGAAAAAAACAGAAAAAGCCACCTAATTTCCCCTCCATTTTCTCCAGCCTCGTGAACTTCTGTTCTTAGGGTTTTCCAAAATTTTTCGTCTTCAATAGTTCTCCAAAATTTTAAAATTTTGGACCAATTTCGCTGAAAATTTTCGTTAATTTTATTATTATTTTTTTATCTGCCAGTAGTTTGTTAGGGTTTTCGAACATTTCTGTTTTAGTTCAAAATCTCTATTTGAAGTTGTGGAATTTGTCTCACATTTCTGAGCAAAATGAGGGAATCTGTGAATTTGTTTCAAGATTCAACCTTTGGTTGAGTATCGTTCCAGTTATTTGAAATTGTTTTGTGGGCGTGAAATTTGTGAATAAAGAAAATGCCGGGGCATAAATATAAAGCAGAGAAAGGCGATGCGGAGAAGCAGCTGCGGAGAGACCCTTACGAGGTTTTGGGAGTCAACAGAAATTCTACTGATCAGGAAATTAAGAGCGCGTATCGAAAATTGGCTCTAAAGTATGTTAATTTAGTTTTTGTTATTGGTTAAGTCTGAACTTTTGAGTTAGTTTTTGTATTTTTTGCTCGTTTCCAGATTGCATTATTGTATGTTTGCATTAGTTATTTCTGAACTGTGACATATAAAGTGTGATTTGAGAAATGAGAACAGGAGAGTAAGAAATTTCTTTCTTTTTTTTGTTTATTAAAATTTTGTAATTAGTTTAAAGTTAGATTGACTTAACCAGGATGCTATTGTTTTTGTCTAATTTGATGGCCTTTTTCCTTTCCAAAATGTACTAATTGATGAAATTGATGCTGAAGTTCTCATTTTTTCTGCTTTAATTTGGAGAGTGAGATGAGATATTAAGAATAAGAGTTTGTGCAAGAGACTTTCCCTACTCAGGATCTGTTTTTAGAGATTTTATTCTATGATCTTACGTAGTTGGACAATAGGATGGGAACCAAGAGAAAATATAAATAAAACTATTTTTTTCACTCTCAAACGATGAAATTAAATTGAAAGTTTTAGTTGATTTGAAGAGTTTTTCAACAATGAAGACAGTAAACTACTGTATGTCTCCACTATTGATGGACACCTTGCTTAATTGATATAATCTTGTGGATGATAACTTTTATAATGCTCAATTTCTCTGTGTTGTATGTGTACTGTGTGTCTCTGGCCAAGTTCCTCCTGAGAGAGGAGAAGTTGGTTGTTTATGCTTGTTTTACAAAATTCTAGGTACCATCCGGACAAAAATGCAAATGATGCGAAAGCTGCAGATATGTTCAAAGAGGTCACGTTCTCATACAACATTTTGTCAGATCCAGACAAAAGGCGGCAATATGACACAGCTGGTTTTGAGGTCAGTGTTTCCTAACTCAGCCTTGTTTAAGAATTTAGTTAAAAGACTGAATTGGCTTCAGACAATTATATGAACAGTTTCTAAATTGAATGTATACCTTTTGTTAGGCTGTTGAATCAGAAAGCCAGGAACTGGAACTGGATCTTTCAAGTTTAGGAACTGTCAATACTATGTTTGCTGCAATTTTTAGGTTGGTCTTAGTTGTCAATACCTTTTCTTAGTTCCGATCTTACTCATGGTCATGCCGTAGTATTTAATACTTCATGTACCATAATAGTTTTAACATGTTTCTGCAATCAGTAAGCTCGGAGTTCCTATCAAAACTACAGTATCAGCCACTGTTTTGGAGGAAGCATTGAATGGTTTGGTAACAATTCGTCCACTCCCACTTGGGCAACCTTTGTGTAGGAAGGTACTCGTGAGCTGTGTTTTTAGCATGCAATAGTCTTGCATATGGTTTGTTCAGACTAATCTTTTCCTTTTCCTTTAACAGGTTGAGAAGCAATGTGCTCACTTTTATTCTGTTACCCTAACAGAAAAGGAAGCACAGGCAGGACTTGTTTGCAGAGTTTATTCATCAGACAAGAGCAAGTTTAAGGTACATAAATTCTAACTCTGCAAAGTAGAAGCTAATGGTTTCTGTTACCTTTTGATTGGTGGTGCTGAGTTTTTTTTATATTCATCTTCTTCATCATCATCTTCTTCTTCTTCTTCTTTACTTTTTCCTGTTTTGTAAACTGAATAATTCTAATGTGAGCTTTGTTACCTCACTTTCTTCAAGGTTCTTTTCTACTAAATAATTAGAGGTGCTGATGTTCTACTAGATAATTAGAGGCTAATTTTATGGTCTTTTAGCTGTAAGTTTGTCAAGCATTAGATAGCATATTGATTTTTAAGAATCAATTCTTATTTGTGATTAAACTGCTTTATTTTAGGATTTCATGAGTTGATTATCTATAGTCCTTGGCAAAGTGGAAATGTCAATTAAAGCTAATTCTATGAATATCGTTTAATAATCACATTAACTGGTACTGTCGTGGCTCCCTGAAACACTAGTTATCTCACAAAGTGTTGTCTCATCTGTAAAAGATGGAGAAGAATAAATGGATTCCTTATTTTGAAACTCAAGTTAGTTTAGTGTATTATGAAAGGAAAAATGAAATGGACTTTGAACAACTAGATTTGTGTTGTACCTAGTACTTTTTATGTCGTAAGAAGATGTGATGTGTGTCCGTGCATTTTAATATTGAGTGGCTGATTGGTGTCCTACCTAAGCTGTCTTTGTTGGTGTCTCACATGTGAGCCTCCAAAATGCTATGGCTTTGACAAATCTTTCCTTCTCCTGTCATCTCAAATATGTTCAAATATATGGAACCAACATACGTAATGTCATGTTCAGTTAGTCTCTGATTATAGGACAGTTTTGATCATTTGGAAATGACTAATTAATCATTACTACCTGCTAGAAAGGGCTAACCTACTGGGGGCCATTTTTCCTGCAATTTTTTGGGCTTTATAGTTTGAAAAAGTACCAGTAGTTATGTTGCTAATATGTTGGAGTCAGGTTATTTAAAATGACTATCTTGGTTTATAAATGATACATATGCCTCTATGTTGCTCCATTGATACTTCTAAGTCAATGTGTTGAATTCTCTTACACTGTTTGCTTTTTCCTTTTTCTTTTCTTTTTTTATTTTTTTTGGGCATTATGCTATACCTACTATTTTAATTACACCTTTTGGGTTTGTACAGCTATTGTACTTTGACCGGGAAGATAATGGCGGATTAAGCCTTGCTTTACAGGTTGAGATCTCCTACTTATCATTTCTTGCTTTCTTTTTCCGGCACTGTAAAGCAACAGAACTTGTACCACATACTTCCACATGGGATTCAACAATTTAAATTATTGTTACTTCATTTCCTGATTTTTTGTTGACACTATATAACATGGAAAAACTTGGCTCTGTGCTTCCTATCTCCTTGGGGCTCATTTGATTTCATATATTAGCCCTTATAATAGAAGTCAATCTCATTCAATGGCTTGTTTGATATCCAACATAAAGTATGTGGGCCAGCCCAAAAATAATCGCTGGCCTGAACTATTCACACTACTGGACGCTAGTCTAGTAGTGGGTGTTGGGCCGCAATTCATAATCATGGGCTGCGATTGAATGTGGCAATGAGACACAATTTTGATTTTTTTCCTCCTTTAATGCATCAAATTTGACAATTTTGTCCCTCAATCAACAATTTTGAACTTCCACACCCTGAGGCTCGTATGCATTCTGTCAGTGGGTAGTTATCTTTTGCCTCACCCACCGCAGCCTATCCCCACTTCAAGGGCTTTGACGTCGATGAAGATGATGATTTCTCCATCGGAGACCACCAAAGCCGATGGTGTTGATCTCCACTCCACCCCTCTTTCCATCTCCTTCTCTACTTCCATCTCTGAGGCTCATCATGGTCCCCCCGATTCCAGTCCTTCCCATCTTCAATCTCCAACCTCCAATCAGAACTCTAACTCTAATCCCAAGCCAGCTTCCATGTCCTCATTTGATTACTGGGATGAGGATGAATTTGAAGACATTTCTCAGGACTCAAATTCACCTTCCGACAGTCTGGTGGTCCCTGAATCTGCCTCCACTGGGTTGGAGTCTGATTTGGGTTCAGGAACTCAGAATTTAGAGGAAGGCCCGAATCTGTCGGGAAGCTTCCAAAGAAGCTGACTTCCTATTCGGTTGAATTAGTTTGCGTTTCTTTCTTGATCATGTTTGCGATTAATTATTTCATGGGAAAGGAGAGAATCGATGACATGATTAACTGGAATGTGAAAATCTGATAACTGGAAATGGAAAATCATGGAAGGACTTTTTCTAAAAACCTCCGTTCATGACAAAGCTTGCTGCCACAATTTTGGGTTGGACCTCAAATAGCTGCGATTCCAGATTTGCAATGGGATGACCAACGGCGCGGGTAGAGGTTTTCCTTCTCGGAGCTGTCTGGGTTGCAGAGGTGAATGTAATTGCAATTTGGGGGCTCTATTGGGACCAAGCTGTTAATGGAGCGCAATGGACAAATTGCATTCAGTATGTTGACCGAGGGCATTTTAGCATTTTAGAAAGTTTAAAGATAGTAGACGGCATCAAACACATACAATGACATTAGGTGAGATTGTAGTGGTACATAATCTTTATGTGGAATCTCACATATCAAACAGAATAATAAAATTATAATCCTCCATATATTAACCACTACTCTAATAGCACATATTGACTGACTACCATATCAAACATGGCCTTGTAAGATAAACATTGTCATTGAGTGCTATTATTATGTAAATAATTTGATAAGTAACTACCAGCAGTGAATCCTTATGATTACTTTGTTCCCTCCTATTAACTCTTTTCTTTTCTCCTGGAATTTACTTGGCATAAAACAGCTTCTTCTTCTTCTTCTCCTTTTTTTTTTCCCTCCCCGCACTACGTTGAAGATGTGTTGTTTTGAATCACTGTATTTATTGCCAGTACATTATGAAGCTTTTATTTTTATAGGAGGATAGTTCAAAAACAGGGAAGGTAACATCTGCTGGGATGTATTTTCTTGGGTTCCCTGTTTATCGGATGGACCCAGCCCACAGCTCTGTAAGTAAACATGATATGCTGGACTATTCCTATTCACCCCTCCATTTCGTATTCCAAGTTCACCCTTTCATCTGCTTTGGGTTTGAATTTCTTGTTAATTCTGATTCAGATGGCAGGCGTAAAAGATCCAGATGCTGCTTTCTTCAAAAAGCTCGATGGATTTCAGCCGTGTGAAATAACTGAACTAAAAGCCGGAACCCATTATTTTGCAGTTTATGGTACCCAAATTTCTCAGTAATTTGTCTGTATATATTTTATCTGTGCAAATGGCCAACTCTGGTGCCCTTTTTCATTGGACTATTCACATTTCTGCAGGTGATAATTTTTTCAAAAGCGTAAGCTACATCATTGAAGTTCTTTCTGCTACACCTTTTCCAGAAGAGAAGGAGAATCTTAGATCTGTAGAAGCTCAAATTTTGTCAAAAAGGGTTGAACTTTCTAAATTTGAAACCGAATATAGAGAGGTCTGATTCAGCATCAATTACAGTCCGTCCTTTATGTGAAATCATGGGATTTTGCTTATTTCCATATGGATTCTTAACAGGTTCTAGCACAATTTACCGAGATGACCAGTAGATACGCACAAGAAATGAAAGCTGTAAGTAACACGAGAAAATCACTACTAGTCCTTTCTGAGGGAGCCTTCATTGGCATGGATTACTATCTTCTAAACCATCTGAAAATTGTGTTTTTTAACAGATTGATGAGCTTCTTAAACAGAGGAATGATATACATGCTTCCTATACAACCGCCCCACAAATAAAGCGTAGCAGTAGTAGTCGAAGCAAGAACAAGAGTACACTCAAGGAAAGTGAAGATGGCCCAGGGAGGGAGAAAAGGCATACTAGGGACCGATCAAAGAAAAAAAGATGGTACAATCTTCACTTAAAGGTGGACAAAAGGAAGCCTTGTGGAATGAACTGACCAGGGCTGCTCACCTATATTGTAATATTGCTTCTTCTCTATCCATCCTTTTTCTATCCGCAGCCCTTCGAGGTTTCTCTTGTATCATAAATTGAAATTTTCATTGATTGGAATTTTTTATCAACTGGGGCTGCTCTGGAGGCGGCAAAATCTGGAACTGGGGAAAGATGGAATGTAGCTACTGGTGGTTATTGCTATAGTGTGGCACGATGTATCTTTTAGGGTTTTGAACTCCTTTTAACTTCTTACTTTTTAGACACAATGCAATTATGTAACAATTGTTAATTTTCCCACAGTTTATATGAAGTTGAAAAAATTGTGATGGTGAAGTATAAAGAAACTCTTTTCTTGATGGGCATTATAATTTCCAGCAAGTTGGTTTGGATGAATGTCTTAGCAGCTAGTTTATTTGTTACTTGCTTTGTATTGTATGGGAGCAACTGGGAACTCTGTTTGTCATAATATATGTAACTTAAAGGTGGGATAAAATCATTTGATGAGATTTAGTTTGGACAATCTTTGAAGAATTCTTCAATGATAATTTTCTGAATACTACGAAATTTTTGGATTCTATTGTCAAAGCCAGCAGTATGTTTTCAATAAATAAAGCTCTATTTTAAGGAGACAATATTAGTTACACATTTAAAGAAAAGTAAATTAAAATTCTGTTAGAATAGAATGTTAAACCCCTTGATTCAATTGATACTTTCTTTTCATTTGTGCAAAAAGTCAAGAAGATCTGATATTTTCAAGTCATACTTGAAATTCATTCCATAATAATTGCGCGTTACTATGGCTACGTGTGATTTCTTTTCAAAACCAACTATTTTCAATCAATAATAATGTCAAAATGTGTTTTGAGCTGTTTTTATCTTCTAAAAGATCAAAAAAATTAAATAAATAAGTTCACTTCAATTTTCAAAAGCTACACAATATATTTTTTTCTCCACATAAATATGAGTATTAAGAATTTTTTAAAATTCAAACCCTACACATATAAGACTGAGTTAATATCATTAAATCAACTAACCATTTGTTAATATAATTGGAGCATATTTCCTTTCTGAGAAAGCTCTCTTTCTTAATTGGAAGATAATCCTTGTATAAGTTTGAATACAATTAAGCCATCCATTTTTCTTTTCAAATTAATTTCACTATCAAATTAGCATATGAACTAAATTGATCAAACTTTACAATATTGATTCAAACATAGTTTTATCTTTTTAATGAGGTTGAAATTCGTATTTAGTGAGTAGGATAGTGTTTGAGCTTATTCGACCAAGGAAGTCAAACGATCCAACAGTAATATTCTTCTCGGGCTGAGATCTGCAACTAACAGCAAACGTTAAAACTAGCCGAGGTGCCCCCAACTAAAGCACTTTGACGCTCAAGTCAA
Source organism: Jacaranda copaia (assembly GCA_014898725.1). Lineage (NCBI taxonomy): Eukaryota > Viridiplantae > Streptophyta > Magnoliopsida > Lamiales > Bignoniaceae > Jacaranda > Jacaranda copaia. Next base: position 94,614 of record JACGDI010005760.1, read on the forward strand.
TTATGGTCGAATGAGATAATTGAGTAGTAGAGTAAGAGCGAATAGTGTATTTGACATAGCTTGAGGGTGACTGGCAGTGGGGTATTTATATCCTTCTTCTGATGGATGATATGTCTAAAATGTCCTTATTAAGTGTAGAGTACTCTTGTCTTTACTTTGGGATTATTGGTCATTTTTCATTCTGATACTATTCTAAATGGCATCATCTCCTACTTTCAGGATGAATAGTACTATAGGGGTGCGCCTCTTTGACAAGATTGGTGACGGAGATTTAACTAAGGTGGCATGCGCCATTAATGATAAGACACGCTGCCTGTCAAAGCATTGAATTCGGCAAAGATATAAGTTAGTATTGGAGTGAGCATTCTAGTTGATTATCATCAACTGGACATGGCGGTTGATTAGAGGAATGACTGAACAAACAAAGTGGTTTGAAGCCTCCCGTTAAGTGCAGTCGAGAACTATTCATTCGACTAGGCGATTGTAATCAAGTGAATCAGTCCAGTTGGATCCTAAAGTGCCGTTGGGCCTTGGATGTTAAGTGAGTCTAGAAGCCTCTTTGGAGTCAATAGCTTATTAAGTTGAGCCTCTTGAGTTGTCTCATATCACTTTCCATAAATTCCTAGAGAGCCATTTTTCTATAATTTTTATAATAACTTAGATTATAATATAGTTTTGAGTTAAAAGTTCAGATTATATAATCCCACACGAATGAGAAAATAATAGAAAATATGTGAAGTAATATTATTTTTTGAACCAGCTTCAAGTCATGATAACTAATCAATCAATATTGGGGCGAAGAGTCTCGAGGATTTGATTAGGAAAGGCACTTGCCAAGCTTGAATGCTCTATGAAGCCATTCTTTTCCCATTCATGTCGAGCCCCATTTTCAAGAATTATTTTTTATCTAATCCGTAGGAGAAGTAATGGTGGGCAAAAATAATAAATATGAATTTCTTTCATGTTTTTTTTAAACATATATTTTAAATTTTTTATTAAATTAGAATATATATATATATATATATATATATGGAGCGGGAAAAGCAAATGTTCTAGAGAATTTCAAATGTTTCCCATCTCATGCTTATATGTATGTCCGCATACACACATAAACTAAAATTTCCAAGCAAAAATTAAAGAATAAAAAATAAAAACTTACAATGAATAATATTTTATATATTAATTTCCTAATTAAATGTCTTCCCACCACATTATACATCTCAAAAACCAAAAGAAACCCCAAAAAATGATAAAGAATTCCACATAACTTTATCTCTATCATGCATGCATAATAATGCATTGTACCATTACTTACAAAAACCAAAAAATAAAAAATAATAATAACAATAATAAACCATTTTATGAGAAATTATCTTCATATGTAACCATTTTTTCTTTCTTTTTAATACATAATCATATATTTATATATATAATATACCACTGAACTCTTCCAATTAATTTGTTTTCAGTTGATTTGGCGCGTCGCACCTCCGCCGCACTTCTCCCTTTCTTCCGGTCTTCACCTTATGAACACTTACCTTCTCCATCGCGTGAGCAAATGCTTTGAAAAACGCCGATTGATTCGCGGCATACAAATCGACGTAGGGCTTCGTTCTTGGATCTGAAGCCATCGCCTGATCGCTGGCCAATAATCCCACGCCGTGCTGCAGGTTTAAATAGTACATGTTGTCGAATTTTCCGGGTGTCATCGGGTCGTTGAAGGCGGCGATTGTTTGGTCGGTCTTGTAGTTGGCGCAGAGCTTTCGCAGGCCTTGAGCGTATTCGGGGTTCATCGTCGGGTCGTAGCCGGAATTGCTGCTGTAATTGAAGATTCTATTGGCGAATTCCGAGCAGTGGGAGAATCCGATGGTGTGGGCGCCGGTGAGGGCCACCATTTCCTGGACGCTGAAGCCTTTAGCTGCGAAAAGGTCGATGATCTGGGAGAGGGACATGTTGGGGCGGGCGATGTGGCCCTCGACATCGTCGGCGCGTGACTCGATGCTGTCTTTCCGGCCAAGGCGGACTGGGTAGTAAGGCCCGCCGACCATGGACACCAGGTCGCGCG
>JACGDI010005761.1:6122-40322 GCA_014898725.1 Jacaranda copaia
TTTTTTTTTTTCTTTTTGTTTGAAGGACGTGAAATAAGGAATAGTAATGGATAAAAATCCGTTGATAAGTCGCGATCAGATGCAATTTCTGGCTGTAAAATTTTTCTACATAACTTACACTTTGTCAAAGAGAATCACATTGTTATTTAGTTTATTACTTTTCTCACTTACAATACTTACCTTTAGAACTCGATTGTTTAGTGTGTTTAGATTAAGCACAATATGTATAATTAGAACAAACAAACAGTAAATTATTATATATCATATTTAATATTTATTTTTATATTTTAAATAATTTGATATTCAACTTTAATTATTCGCTAGACATGATTATTTCATTTAATAAATTATAATTCGTTTTTAATTTTGATTGAAAAACATATTACACCACATGACCTTGATATACAAGTTAAATTTGACCTTAAATGTATGTCGGGGTCTAACAGTATCAAAGGCTTCTAAAAATAAATCAAATATTAGAATTAAATTAAATTGTGTATCTATCATACAATATCAAAGTACAAAAATGAACTCTTAAGAAACTATTAGTTTTCTTTAAATATGATTAGAATTTTTATTTTAATATAAATTCAATTTTCTTTTTTTCTCGATGTCAATTGTTAAGGCTGGTGGTGGGCAAAATCCCTAATGTCGGAGTAAAAAATCCATCAAATGTCTTTATTGCCCTTCACTTCAATCGCACCGGATTATGCATTCTTCAATTCGAATAAATTATGGTCATCTTCTTGAAAAAATGAACTTTATGGAGGAAAAGGACTGAGACGAGAAAGAGGGCCGTTTGGACATGTTTTTATTAGGAGAATAGTTAGAAAAATTGGATTAAAAATGAATTTATATTTAAATAAATTATTTAAAAAATAATAATTATATAAAATTTATTAAGTTGTAGATAACGATATAGTAATAATAAAAATAAAGAGAGAAGATATATATATATTATTGAGAAATGTGTTTTGAAATAAAAATAATATAAAATTGTGGTGAAAATAAAGAGAAGTTTTAGATAATATATTTTTAAATAGTAAAAATAAAATAAAAATAAATTTGAAAACAAATCTAAATGAGGCAAAAGAAATGACCATAAGCAATAGGAAATTAAAGGACATCTTAGACATTTGGAAACATGTAAGCTTGGATTAGTGGTCCAAAAAGGCAAAAAATAAATTTTAAGGATTTTTTATTCATGGGCCTTAATATGTCCGAACTTATATAATCTTAACACAAATTATTAATTAGTAGATTAAGTGGTTTTATTCTGACACTTGTGTGTTTGATATTAGATGTTAGAATTAGAATGAATGTTAAATAAGTCAATACGTGTGTAAATAATATATATATATATATATATATATTATGATGGTTGGATTATATGGGGCTCTAGTTCAATGTGATCGACTAGAACAAAGGTCTAAAAGGGTGTTTGGATGGAGTTGAGTCGAGTCCTACAACCAATAACAGATGTCAGACTTTCCAATGAGCTCTCGACTAAGATACTCCAACGCAAGTTAGTACTCAATCGATCGAAAAAGAAAGCAATAGAGTGAAGGCTTTGGTGATAATAAACATATCTTGTTGAATGGTGGCAATAGAGAGTATTTATAGTCTCTCTTGGGAGGATAAGATATCCATAATACTCTTGCTCACACAGAGAGGGCCTTTATCCTCACTTGAGGATCTTTAGGTCTTCTTCCTTTTATGTACTTCTCCATGTGACGCCATCTTCTACTCTTTAAGATATGGTAGTACAGTAGAGGCATGCGCTACTCTGCAGAGGCAGAATGGTTGGTATAGTGGAAGTATGCACCATTAATGCGGAAACACGCCACTTATCAAAACATTTAATGCGGTAGAGTGGTAGTTATGACACGTTTAATGTGACTATGATTGATAGCGTGGGACTGCTCTATGTTGCTCCAATTGACCTCCTATGGTCAAAATATTTCCTTATCTACAAGCCATCAATCCACATTCTAGTCGAGATGATGAAACTCTCTTGGATTCGAAGGCCTTTTTGGTCAAAGGCCAAATGGTCATTCTTAAAAGACGACACTCTGGTCGACTAGTGGAATGTTGGTGAACGAGCTTATGAAAGGCCTCAATAAGGATTTGGGCTTAGTCGATTATTTGGTTGACTGTCAGTGGGCTGGGCCTGTAGGCTATCCCATATCAATTTTAATATAATATTTTATTGTTGATATTTCTTTTTGGGGAACTTATTTAAAAGTACCAAAAGCACTTACCCATTTTGTGATCAATCCCCACTTGATTTTCTTTAGAATAAGCTCCCTAGTTTTGTTTAAATCTTAGAGATCACTCTCTACTCACTTGATTTGACAAAAATGCTCTTAAGCATAATATTTTTCACTCAATTTTTTTTCACTTTTTTATCATCCACACAAGCAAATAGTAAACCCTAGTATATGTATTTTCATTATCAGAAATAGAAAGAAAAGAAAAAATATAATAAGCTCCACGACGGAAACAAGAATAATCATCAGAGTTAACAACCACCAACCCGATATCTGCATTATCTTCTTCTTCTCTTTTTATTTCATTATTTTCGGATTTCTTCTTCTTCTTAGTTTCTTCTCAGTTGCTGCTGAGTGTCTTCTAGTAGTAAAGCTGGAGTATTCAATCAAGTATTAGAGAGTTTTCGCTACAAAAACTAGCTCCATATAATGTCAATTAAGGATAATATAACTTTAATGGACAAGTATATTAATCTCATAAGAAAATGGAATGAAATCAATGCCGAGCTCTTCAGTTTGCAATACATAGCTTCACATCAAATATTGTACTTGAGTTTGACTGATGACGATGATGTCATAACTATGGTCTTACTGCATTTGATATTAAAGATAAACATTGTTAATATCCTAGTAAATCGAAAGGATGAATCAAGCAGCAATGCAAATAAGAGCAGTGATATTTTAATGTAATACTTCTATAGAATCTAAATTGTACTGCAATTTGTAAAGTTTTGTATTTGAAGTGTCCTGAAATTGTACTTTATTTATTTGAAAATCTTTTTCTATTTGGAGTGTTCAACATTATACTTCATTGCAATTAAAATTGTACTTCATCTCTCAAAAATTATACTATATTATGTAAGTTTTATACTTGAAGTGTTTATATTTGAAGTGTTTCCAAATTGTACTTTCTATTTTCTGAAACTATACTTCATTTTACTAAAATTTGTACTATATTTATTGAAGTTCTATACTTCAAGTGTTCTATTTATTGATTATCCAAAACTATACTGCAATTGCTAGGGTTTTATACTTTAATTATTTTAAAAATGTACTTCATTTTATATAAATTTATACTCCAATTATCTGAAATTATACTTTATTTTACATAAAATTGTACTCTATTATTTGAGTTTTATAATTCAAGTGTTCGACTAATTAATTATTCAAAATTATACTATTATTGCTAGCGGTTTATACTTTAAGTGTTTCCAAACTTTACTTTTTTTTATCTAAAATTATACTGCATTTCACAAAATTTGTACTTTATTTGAAATTCTATCTTTAAGTGTTCTATTTATTAATTATTCAAAATTATACTGCGGTTGCTAGGGTTTTATACTTCAAGTGTTCTAAATTGTACTTCACTTTATCTAAAATTGTACTTCTATTTTTTGAAATTATACTTTATTTTATATTTCATTTTACCTAAACTTATACTTTAATCATTGAAGTTTTATACTTCAAGTGTTCCAAAATTATACTTCATTTTATCTAAACTTGTATTTCAGTTATATGAATCTATTATTTAAGTTTTATAATTCAAATGTTTTACTAATTATCAAAAATTGTACTGAAATTGCTAAGATTTTATACTTTAGATGTTATGAAATTGTACTTTACTTTATCTAAAATTGTATTTCTATATTTTAAAATTATATTTCATTTCATCTAAATTTGTACTCTATTCATTGAAGTTATATACTTCAGGTATTCCGAAATTATACTTCATTTTATTTAAACTTGTACTTCAGTTATTTGAATCTATTATTTTAGTTTTATACTTTAAGTATTCTACTAATTATCAAAAATTGTACTTCAATTGCTAAGGATTTATACTTCTGGTGTTCTGAAATTGTACTTTTTTTTATATAAAATTGTACTTCTATTTTCTGAAATTGCACTTCATTACCTAAATTTGTACTCTATTCATTGAATTTCTATATTTTAAGTATTCTGAAATTATATATTATTTTATCTAAACTTGTACTTTAATTATCTGAAGTTATTATTTAAGTTTCAAGTGTTCTACTAATAAGTTATCCAAAAATTGTACTTCATTTATCTACCTCAAGGAATGCAATCGAGGAGGAAATTGGTTTGACCAATGCATTGCATAATGAATTGGCAACTCAATTAATGCATGGAGGAATTGCATATATGAAGAGGGTGAAACATAAGGGTATTCACAGTTTAGTAAACCGGCCGAACCGAATTGAAATTGAAATTTCGGTATTTGTTTTTTTTTAAAAAAATGATATTCGGTTCGATTTTAATTTTTTTGTACTGGTTAACCGAATCGAACTAAGTTACCAAATTGAATATTAATATATAATATTAAGATATATTATATATTATATGTAATATATAATATACAATATATATTAATATTAATATTAAAAATTCAGCATTTCAATTTTTAATTGAACCAAATTGAAAATTTTTTTGATTTTAACCGAACCGAATGGTTAACCAAAGTTTTGGTTCGGTTTGTATCGAATGAACACTCATAGTCAAACATTCAAAGATGCTCAAAAGTTTAGAATTATGCTTAAAAATTATATAATATCTACTTTGCGGTCATTTAAATATAAAAAAAAATGACAATAAAAAAATTATAGCCAATTGTCCTAAATATCAGTTATTTTATTACATAATATGGGAGAATTATACTTGATTGCATGAAAATTGTACTTCATTTTGGTAATTATGTATTCGATTTAACATAAAGTTGATATTTTTGCATGTTGTCTGAGGTATTAGTTATTTTGTATCCCAACCTGGGAGAATTATTTTTGATTTCATGACAATTGTACTTCATTTTGGCAATTATGCATTTAATTTAGCATGAAATTAGCATTTTTTCATCTTGCCCGAAATATCAGCACTTTTGTACCTCAATCTAAAAGATTTATACTTGATATCATAACATTTGTACTTCATTTTCGGCCAACATGTATTTTATTCCTTAATATTTTTACTAATATTGTTGAATTGAAATTTGTTCCATGATTTGCTTTTTAAGTTTTGGTAATTAATAACCAAACTCTAAAAATGTGTGTAATATTTATCATATAAATAAAATAATATTAAAATTTTAAAGTGTTAATTACTAGTATTTAACGAATGAATGTTATCAATCGTAGTAATATAAAGAATAATTTGCTTTCAAAGATGTAAACAAATGAACATTTGATGATAATATCCACTCATCACCAGTACAAATACATATTTTACCTGATCCGATAATTTCAAAATATTGTACTTGATCATTATTATAATTATTGGAGACTAATTATTCAATTGCAATAAGTGTACGTCAATATAACATCATTTATACTTTGTTTATTTTATATTTATATTTCATTTTCATCATATTGTACTCAAATTCACTGTTCGATTTTAATTGAATTGAGGTGTACTTCAACATAACATCATTTATACTTTATTTGTTCAACATTTATACTTCATTTTCATCTTATTGTACTCAAATTCATTACCCAATTTCAATTGAATTGAGGTGTACTTCAACGTAATACCATTTATACTTTATTTGTTCTACATTTATAATTCATTTTTATCATATTATACTCAAATTCATTGCCTAATTTGCCCGATTTCAATTTAAATGAGGTGTAGTTCAATGTAACACCATTTGTAATTTATTTGTTTAATATGTGTATTTCATTTTCATCATATTGTACTCAAATTCACTGTCCAATTTCAATTTAAATGAGGTGTACTTCAACATAACACCATGTATATTTTGTTTGTTCTACATTTGTACTTTATTTTTATCATATTCTACTCAAATTCACTACCAAATTTTAATTTAAATGAGGTGTACTTCAACGTAATACCAATTATACTTTATTTGTCCTGCATTTGTACTTTATTTTTATAATATTGTACTCAAATTCACTGTCCGATTTCAATTTAAATGAGGTGTACTTCAACATAATACTATTTATACTTTGTTTGTTTTATGTTTGTACTTCATTTCCATGATGTTGTACTCAAATTTACTGCCCGATTTCAATTGAATTGAGGTGTCCTTCAACATAACACCATTTACATTTTGTTTGTTCTACGTTTGTACTTCATTTTCATTGTATTGCTTCTAAAATATACTGCAGATACATATATTATATACTACACATTCAGTTAATATGTACTGCAGACTTGAATGTTTATATTCTACATATGCTTCTAAAATATACTTCAAATATATAGATTAATACTATACTTTCATTTAATGTATACTGCAGACTTAAATATTTTGTACTACAATTACTTCTAAAATATACTGCAGATACACAGATTATATACTATACTTTCAGTTAATGTATACTGCAGGTTTGAATATTTTTGTACTACAGATGCTTCTAAAATGTACTGCATGTACACAGATTATATATTATAATTTCATTTAATTTGCAAGCTTGAATATTTTGTTCTACAAATATTTCTAAAATGTATTGTAGTTACACATATTATATACTATACTTTTGCCTAATGTGTATTGCAAGATTGAATGTTTTGTACTACAGATAATATACTACCACTTTTAGATAATTTCACCATATAATTTCAGGTAAAAAAAAAGTATAAACCCCAAGAAGGTGAAGTACAACTTTCATGCCTTTCAAATACAAATTAAAAACTTTCCATCTTACAACAAAAATCATATATATATATATATATATATATATCAAATGGGTTCAAGTGTTTAACAACTAAAAAAGTAATAAAAACTGTAAATATGAGAAAATAGACAAGAAATAAGTGTAACACTGAAAAATTACGGACATTTAAAATTGTAAATACAAACAACAATCATTTCTTTCTTTTGCTCACTTCTTTTTGTACTTCGTTTCTTATAACCGTTATTTCTCTTTCCATTGTCGTAGAAAAATAATAGCAATTTGGGTATCTTTTCTTTTCCTCTTCTTCTTCTAGCATCAACGGCGGATGAATGGTTTTGTGCCCTTTTGTTTGGTCACTTGGAGAAATTGTCTATTTCAAGAAAAAGAAAAAGGAAAGCATCTTTTTGAAGAAAAAAAATGCATTTTTCAGATATTTTTGTTATTTTTTCAACTATAAAGGTATATAAGTCTTTCTAAAAGAAATGAAGAGTGATTCCTAAATTTTGTAAAAAAGTAAGGAGTTTAGTATATAAAAATTCAAATAGGAACTAAACACTAAAATAAAAATAAGTTTAGAAATTTTTTTTAATTAACCGTTTCTTTTTGGGATATGTAGGCTAAAATAGTTAATTTAGATACTGATTTGCAAATTATGTCGAACCATGAATCACGTGAATGGGCAATAGCAGATCCTATTTTGTAGGTAATTTTAATTAGCTTTTTTGTTCTCAAGCATATTTCAAGTGGAAGCCATTTTTATTGCTAATTTTATTCTCTTCGTCAACTCTTGCAATTGGATGACGGTAGGCAAACATCATTATTACGATATGCAAAACACAAATACAATTCGGAATCAAAGTTTTGAAAATCTTGGGATTAATATTAAAATCACACAAATAGCGTGCCGTATATAAAAATGATATCACTGACGTTATTTTCTTTCAAATATCAGTTTTGGGTATATTTAATTTGTTGATGATCTGCAAGTAAATATATATATATATATATATATGTATATATATTGTGATAACACAAAAAATTAACTAAGACTGAAATCCATTAATTTTTAAAAATAAGATTGTATTTATAGAACTGATACAGCAAATCTTGCAAGAATATCATTCAACTCAAGAAGTACGAAACATTTTCTTTTCTTTTCTTTTCTTTATTTGGATTAGTCTTTACAGCGAACCACAGCCGGCGGGTCAGCTCAAATATCTTCCTAACAACCATTCTTTATCGCTCTGAAAAAACCTTCCCGCTGTCATAACTAGAGCTGAAGATTCCAGGCTGGACAATTAAAGTATTATCAACAAGTACATAATCGCTAATTATAACAGTAATGATGACAATAAGCGTGACATCCACAACCAAATCATTTTAAATTATTTTCCACGAAAATGCTTTATTAGAAAACTAATGACCTCAAAATGACAACAATAGGGATAATTAACGAATTAATTACAAAGCCAAAGAACTGAAGGGGACTTAGTCAACGGCTTCTCTTCCTTTGCAGTATATATAGAGTAGCCTTATTCCCTCTTCTGTTCATTCATTCACCAAACACTTCACAGCAAACCAAAACAGAAAGAGAAAAAAGAAAACAAAAAGACCCTTTGCTCCAATGGCAACCAAAGTCTACATAGTGTATGTATCTTTACAGTTTTTTTACCTTTTGGTGATCTTTATGATATATGTACTTGAGTTTGACTGTTTCCAGAGTCCCCTGTTTCCTGATTGTGGTATCTAAAATACCTTTTCATGCATATATTTGATCCTCTCTTCCTGGATCTTCCCTGTGTTCATGAGTGTCTTCTTTTTATATGCATCCAAAGGTATGGAATGGGCTTGTTTTGTTCATTTCTATTCTGAGTTGTGTCCAATTCTGGATTTTCGTTATTAGTTTGTCTTCAATCTATATCTCCACCTTCATTTTGCAATTTTTTCAACAATTTTCAAGAAATAAGTAGAGAGATTTGATTAAATATATGATCCTCCACCGATTGAAGTCTGTGCAGTGCTTTGTTGAACGTGCCCCCTACTTTTTAATTAATTTTGCTAAGTTGCAGACGCTGTTTGAATGCAAAAAAATTAGTGGTTATTTGGAATATGCAACTTTTTAAATTGTAGTATAAAATAATATACTATTCTATTGATTTTCTGTTGGAGTGGAATCTTCTCATGTGATCATTCTGCTAAACTTGCTGATATTGTTATAGTTCTTACATTGAACTGAGGCGTCATAAATTTAACAGAGCATATAGATTTGAAGAAAAAAAAAAAAAAACAAAGAAAAAGGATTTTCTCTAGTCATTCAGTCTGAAAGCTAAACAAGGACCTTCAATTTAATTGTACAGTTACTATTCCACATACGGGCATGTTGAGAGACTTGCACAAGAGATCAAAAAAGGAGCAGAATCTGTTGAAGGAGTGGAGGCCAAACTATGGCAGGTTTGTGCCTCTTAATAGTGTAATGAAAAGCATTACGAAGATAAATTAATCCAATTGAACCATTTTCTGATACATGAAACGATGCTATTTGGACAGGTCCCAGAAACTCTTTCTGATGAGATTCTTGCAAAGATGGGTGCCCCACCGAAGAGTGATGTCCCATTGATCACCCCAAATGAACTTGCTGAGGCTGATGGTTTCATATTTGGTTTCCCCACTAGATTTGGAATGATGGCTGCTCAGTTTAAGGCGTTCATTGATTCAACCGGAGGCTTGTGGAGGACTCAGGCGCTAGCAGGGAAGCCTGCCGGCATCTTTTACAGCACTGGATCCCAAGGAGGTGGACAAGAGACCACACCGTAAGTTCAGAACTGGTGTGGAACTAAAAATGAAATAGGAAAGGCTTATTAATTCGACATGTGCTTGATTTTGCAGATTAACAGCCATCACCCAGCTCACACATCATGGGATGATCTTTGTCCCCATTGGCTACACATTTGGAGCTGGCATGTTTGAGATGGGGCAGATTAAGGGTGGCAGCCCATACGGTGCTGGGACCTATGCTGGAGATGGCTCCAGACAACCTTCAGAGATCGAACTCGGGATAGCTTTCCACCAAGGAAAGTATATTGCAGGCATCACAAAGAAGCTCAAAGCAACTGCATAATTCCATAAAGTCAAATGAGTTTTTCGTTCAATTCCCGTTTCAAGTTAAGACATGCACTTGGATTCATCAAATAAATGTCATGGTTACATCGATTTTCACATGCTTTATTGGATATTAATCTTCTTAGATCAATATATGTTTCCTTTGAACCACGGGGCGATAAGCAGGCACTCTTTTCTTTCTTGAAAATGTCAAGAAATATTTACCAGACATTGTTAAAATTAGATACAAGGAAAGCAGCCCGCTCGAAATATTAATTAAGCGAGGAACATATATTAAATTGATCAGACATTTGAACATGGGTTTAGCTATTTATCACGCAAATGTATGACGATATTTTTCCAAGAAATTGGTCAGATTAAATCCCAAAAGTGTAATGTAATAATGTATAAAAGTTTATATTAATGATTTGTCTATGAACCAATGTATGATGAGAAATAAGAACTTATAATTTAGGGATTTAACTTTTGAATTAATATATAATAAAAAATTATTTAAATTTAAATTTGATACGAATTACTTAGTAAATATTATATTTTGTATAAAATCTAAAAGAAAAGAAAGGAAAGGAAAAAAAAATATAAATTGGATTGAATTTTTTTTATTGGATGTCAAATTGAAATTGAATATAATATTAAGTGACATAAATCCTATAAGATTTTGGGCCAAATTCAAATAGGAATTTTAATAATTTAATTCGAATTTTCCTCCTAAAAAAGCCACAAATGTCTCACTTCATAAGTTTTAAAAATCAATGCTCCAAAAATTTAAATTATTTTTTACATCTCCAACAATTTAAGTTTTTTTTTTTAATATTAAATAATATTAATTTAATTTCGAATTCCCACCTGTTAACAGCTCTACTTTTCCGAAGCTGCGTTCATTTTATGCAATTTGGGTTCAAAATTAGCGACGGGTAGAAGAACAACCAATTGCATTTACTGGATTGGACCTTGCATGCTCAGCACTGGCCCTGATTGGACATTGGATTGTCTTGGGCCGGACAAGTTAATGTGGGGTCTAGACTGGGTTTGGGGCATGGACGTGGGTGTTGTCTAAAATTCTAATACTACGCTCTGCTATGCACGAATTTTATTTTTTTTTTCTTTTAATATTTAAATTCTTAATGAATAATATGTAACTTTATCTTTCCTTAGAAAAGATTCAACCAAATTTAATTGAAATAATTAATAATATATATGTAACTTTGTAAATATTTTTCTAAAAATCTAATTTTGAAATAGTTAGGAACTTTTTTATTGTTTAGGTTTGGTAAAAAATAATTTTTATTCAAATTAATAAAAAAAAATATAATGTATATAAGTCCTTCTCATTTTAAAATAAAGTGAGTTTTAATGCATAATTTTTTTTATCTATATAATTTGAAGATATTTTCTATTAATTTACGATATATCAAGACCAATATAAAAAAAGAATGGAATCTCATATTCATTGTAATATGCATAAAGGTAGACATGTGAATAAAAAAAGATGTTTGTGTTAAAAGTGTTAAAACAAAAGCAACATCACCATTATTTTGGCAAATTATATATGGTAATAAATCACATGTAAATATAAAATTGTATGGTGAACATTTAAAAAACAAATAAATACTTTTAACAATTTAAAATAACAATAATTCTTAACACTTTATGTATTTAAAAGAGATAATCTCTTTGAAAGATAGAAACACTCTTTAGACCTATCAACGCCTAAAACAAAATTCACTATGCAACGAACATCTAGCCTTGCAAATTTTGGTTGGATGGGAATGATAAATGTGAATACACAATCTTGGAAAGATTTGATATGCTCCTGTAATAGTTTTCTGCCATTTTCCTAATGAAATAACTATTATTTCAAAATTTTTAGATTGCTAGAAATATTATTTTCTCTATAAATATAACTATAATAATATTTTTCTTATAGACTCTTGAAACAAAGAGCTTGATTATGAAACATATACTCAAGCTGTTTATCTAGCAACTTCAAGTTAATCACACCACTACTTTCTTTTACTCTTAAATGAACACAAAACTTGCATCATAATAATTTGTTTGCATAAATAAATGATTGAAATTTTATAGATACATATAAACTTATAAAGATTACTTGATAGTTGCATCAACAACATCATTACAATTGATGCACACCATTTTTCCATAAGAATATGTACAACATTTTTTACAATGATTGCATGTCCTGTATCATATTCTGTCAACATCAATTTTCTCAATACATGCAACAATGCGAAAAAATTTAACCTATGCAAAATAAAATAATTAGCTTGGTATCAATATATATACAAACATTTATTTGTAAGAAAATACAAAAAATTAAAATACTTGCACTACCTTGATGCCCATAATCACTATTCCAAATTCTTTTAGCATTTGAAATTTTCAATGATCTAGAAATGGTAAATCTACTGCTACGTATTAGGGAGACTAATTGTTGTGCACCCCGATCTTCAAGGAACCTATTACATATTAGATTAAAGATTATTAAAATACATAAAAAAAGGATCAAGTCTAATTAACCATTTACGTGTAGTTCTTCCTCACCAATTATGTAGACGATCTGTAAATGTTGTTTTGTAGTTGACATATATTTTACTAAATCGATGTGTACATGTGGAAAGACCTACAAATAGTAAACTATTGCAATCAATACTTGATTAAATTTAGTATTTGCATGATGAGTATTGTAATCAATACTTGATCATACACTGAATAATAATAAAATTCTTAACTGATTATAACAATAATTTTATAAGATAAAAAAATTAATAAATTAATCACAAAGTTGTTAGCATCTCAAATCATTACATAATCTATTTAATTAGTGATGAAAATAAAGCCATGCATTTACGGTTTCCACCTAAATTTTTGTTGCTCCATGTCCAAATTCACTTGCATATCAATGGTTCACACACACACACACACACACTACCTATTAATTCAATCAACTTATGGGATCATGATCTCTAGCTAGCTACCTCTTGATTATATTGACGCATGCTAGGAATTAAAGAGAAGCATAATACTGCTATAAGAAAAATTAATGACACTGCAAGGTGTCTGAAAGTCTCACAACAATATATGGTTGGCAATGAAATCTACTTCTACTTTTCTTAATTAGGGTACTTCAAGATTGAATATATATATATATATATATATATATATATATGTCTAAATTATTGAACTTATTATAACAAATTATTTTATAAGATAAAAAATAAATAATTAATCACAAAAAATATTATCTTGTAAATTTAGTAGATGATGACTAACGTGAACTTGAAAATAATCTATTCCAAAAAACCTATAAAATTAAATATATCAAAAATTAGTAGAACATCTATATATTGGATAATAATACAATTACAATTAAATATAAAAACATTAAGTAGATAACTAACCTGAACTCGAGAACAGTAATCTATTCCAAAAGGCCTACAAAATTAAATATGTCAAAAGTCTATCGAATAGATTGGAATTTTTTTTTAACACAATTGAAATTCCTGTAGATAATCTGCAAATTTACAGAAAGCCAAATTCAAAATCCAACAAATTGTTTGTGCTCTCCCCTCAGAGCATATCAAAAAGAGAAATCAAAATAGGTAACTCCAACTAAAACTACCACCACCACCGCACCAATGTATCTATTCTTCTGGCACGCTCACCACGAATGCGTATGGCCAATTGAATATCCTTAGGCATGATGTTAACACTCTTGGTGAATATCACACAAATTGGTATATTAAAAAAGACCCACTAGATAAGCCTCGGCCACTTTCTGGGGCAAGCATAGCGTGCCTTCGGGACCTAAAATTGTTCTTGAAATCTTGGCAATTTCACAAACCAATCACTGGAATGGAAGCTTGCGGATGAGAAGTTCTATGCTTTTCATGAGATACTTGAAAGATTTGATAAGAGATACTTGTAACTTGAATGTGTTTTTATTAATCAAATTATATTTAAACTCCATCACTTTATAGGTGTATATGCATAGAATAGTTTTACCCCATCTAATATTTATGACACTATCTCATCTATGATATAAAAGAGATAATATTAAATTCGATTCATCAACTAAAAAATCAAAAAAGAAATTCTTTATCTAATGAAGATTTTTTTTTCAAATATAATACATTCATATTAGTTAGAGATAAATAAGAATAAATATCTTAAAAAATGAAATAAATAATATCAAATTTAATAACCAATAATTAATGAAAATTTTTGAATTTAATTAAAAAAACCCAAAATTCTAAGAATTTGCCACTTGGCCAAAATTGCAAAAAAAATTGAGTAATTGTGGGTCTCACACAATTGTACTACATATAATAGTATAGATACTGCTCCATGTAGGTTTATGTAGGGATGCAAATGAACCAAGCTAGCTCGCAAGTTTGACGAGTTGGCTCGAAAAGTATTCGAATTTGAGTCAAATAATTTTTGTTCGCAAGCCTGAGAGATTATATTTTTTATTTAAAAAAAATATTTATATATAATAAAATATACTAATTTTAAAATTTTTTATAAAATAATTTAAGTTTTCGAGCTCAAACTCAAGGCGAACTCAAGCCTATAACTTGATTTTATTAAAAAAAGTATAATAAAATATAGTAATTTTAAAATTTTTTATAAAATAATTTAATTTGTCGAGCTCAAGTTCAAGCCGAACTCGGCTTATAGTTTGATTATGAGTTCCAGAATAATAAATCGAGATGAGCCCGAATAAGTGCTGGAGTCAAGTTCGAACCTTAATTTCTTGAGATCTTCAAGCTCGAGCTCAAGCATGAGAAAATAGTCAAAGCTCGATTTGGCTCGAGTCATTTGCATCTTTAGGCTTATGGATGGGTTAACATACTTAATATGATTAAATAGAAAAACCTATTAAAGAACTATCTTTATTGAATTGTCGGATTCAAATTTGAATCAAATACCACAATTACATATTTGCTCAAATTATTCTGAATAATGGATCTTTAATCAGATTAGATGTATTGAATATTATAAATCTAATAGAATCGGATTTCAAAAGGAGTTAATTTGGTTATGAATCTCAACCCATTTATAATCCTAAACTAATAAACTACTCTAAAGTTGAAATTAGGGTTGTCGATCAATTGAATTTTAACTTGAATTTAATTTGAATTTTAAAATTTTTATTCGACTAAAATATTGATAGATTATATCCGATTATAAATATTTATAATCTAAAATAAATGGATCGAAAATAGAATTAAGCAATCGATTCATTAAATATTTGAATCCAAACTTTAATATTTTTTTTATTAAATTAATAATCTTATATATAATATTAATACAGATTTTAAAATAAAATGTATATATTATATTGACCTGATATCTATATTAACATCAATATTATAATATTAATATTAAGTTTTTAGCCTAAAAAATAAAAGGAATACTTATAAAATATCGAACATAAAAATATATAATAATTTATCTATTCATTAATAAAATGTGAAATAAGAGTTTAGTTTTAAGATATTTAACTTTTGGACAAATATATAAGAAAAATTTGTTAAAAATTCAAATATGAGGTAAATTTATTTTATAAATACAATATTTTTATAAAATTCAAAAGGAAAAGGAAAATAAGTCAGGTTGGATTTTTTTATCGGATTTCAGATATCTATTGAATTTGAATATAGCATTGACTAATAAATATTCCATAGAATTTTGGTTCGAATTCAAATATAAATTTTGATAATCATATTCGAATTCAAATATGATTGATCAAATTCAAATCTAAAACCCTAGTGTAAGTCAACTGAGTTGGATTAGGAGGATCTGGTCCAGGTGACAGAGGCGCGTTTGTAAGCTAATTGAGTTGGGTCAGAAAAATGTTCCATTAACAAACCTTACGAGGAAAAATATGAATGGCATTGGAAATAATAAACAAAATTGAGCACAACCAGAAAAAAGACGCTCCTACACATTAAAGGTTCATTTACTTGTTAGGATTGTGTAGAATATATGTATAATCCAGTTTAAGTAATTATTTTGTTGTAATAATTAAAGTTCATAATTAATAAAAAAAAAATTATGTACTTTATCTTTAAGTATTGGAATTATGTATCCCACCCTTGTAGTGTGATTAATAGTCTTAAGAATAAAAATATTGAGATTAATATATCAGATAATAAAATGATCTCTATATATAGACTTAATTAATAAATATGTATACATCATTGAAATTTGATTTATATAATTAAATTTTAAAAAAAATACTAAATTATTTACACAACCAAATTTATTTTATAAAACTCTTTTATACAATATTTATTTGAAAAATATAAATTATTTAAAAATTAAACATTATTTCTTCCATGATAATAAGATTTATAACTAAATTTTTTCTGTAAATTGAAATTAAATTGAATAATATTTTTTAAATATAAATTTACGCTTAATATGAATTTTTTTTGCAAAATTACAAACTAACGTCCATAAACATATCAAGTGAAAATAGTTTAATTTGCAAAATACGTGTATGATTTATAAAATTCAAAAGTTAATTACTTTTTCAAAATAAAAATAAACTCTTTTCTAGGTAATAGTAAATTATAAACTATTTGAGAAAAAAAGCATAAAAATAAAGACTTACTACAACACTACATATATTTAAACCTTTTCAATGAAGATAATTGAGTTATTATAACAAAATTCGGGATAAAATTGATATTTCACATTTACCATAAATTATAATCCTTAGCATCCAAACAACTTATTGTATTAAGATTAGGATATCTAAATTAATAATCCAAATTAAGCAAGCAAGTAAAATTTTGATTTATTTTCTAGATAATGAATCATATATTTATCAATCACATTCAATTATATCATGACAAGCAAACGAAACCTAAGTATATTATTATGGTTTGAAGTACAAACAAATATATTTATTTTTATATATATAATCCAAATAAAATTTAAAAAGAGTTCCAAATAAGAGCTGTAAAATCTCACATCAAAATTTTAGGGCATTGGATAAATTCGTAGTTGATATTAGAAATTCTTAATTTTAATTACGAAATTAATTTAGTCAAATTCAAAATATATATTTTCGATCATAACTGACCCTCAATACGATCAATGCATAGCTAATAGTTATTCTTAATTATATATAATTTTTTCAAAAGTAATACATAATTAAATTGTTATGCTTTCAAGTAGTAAAGCTAGGAATTGATAACTAAGAATTTTATTGCTTGTTATTTATATGAAAATTTATAGCTGCAGTTTGTACTTATAGGTACAAAATTAATTTTATAGAATTTTTTTTAATGAATACCTAGTTTTTGATAATATTTTATATTTTTTTGATAAATCACGTTTATCATGAACTTCTAAAAATGTTTAATTTTGCAAAACTTCACAGAGAAGTCAAGTAAAGAGCTTACCATGATTAGCCCAAGCAGCTAATTAAAGCAATCCAGATAGCAGCCACAGGAGGCCATATCATATAATTCATTCATGCTTTTTTCTAACTTCACTATGATGCCACGATGCTTTTACTTTTCAGTATGCCTTCATCTTTTCTTTTCTTTTCTTCTTGTAAATTAAAATAAACTGTGCCCTGGTTCGAACTAGAATTTTCCAAATAATTAAATTCAGAATTGAATTCGTTCACTGAAATATACTTATCCATGATGCTACAAGTTACGGTGTAACGCACATCAGCCCATCAATTTCAAGTCATCAAAAAGATTAAAAAAAGCAGATGCCAAGAGATACCATCAAGAAAAGTTTGAAACTGTCAAAGTTTTTGCTTTTGATAATTCGTAGTTTGAAAACTGTCGAAAGTACTTTTTGATGTTTTGTCCCTTGTCATATGGATTCTTCTTCTTTAAGCTTCAATACTGATCATCTTTAACTTTGTCTAAATAATAAGATCAAGGTCCCATTAATATATATGAATCATAGTCTATGATCAGCATAATAAATTTGTGTCCAAATGTCGATTTATGTATGAGTTGCTTTATAGACTTTTTTCGGAGCCTAAAGGTGATTCTCAGAATTGAACCATTTTACTTTATAAAGCATCCAGCATCTTGTTCTACTGCTACTGCATTTTGGTTAGGCAAAGCAATATGTAAAATGATAAATTTCTTACAACATGAGTATACATATAGGGTAATGCAAAGCATATTAATGTTCTTAATTTGCTGGACAAAGTACTAAAACTGTACTTGTAAGAATTCAGATCGATCCCCTGGATTATAATCCATCAGCACATTAGATTATATTACGGTTTAGTTTAGTCAAGGAGATTAAGCGAAAAAGGCCTGTCTGAAAGCTAGTGAATTGAGCTAGCTAGATACCCGGGAGAACAATTCGATAAACAACAAAAATAGGACGAAACAGATGGCGTAGATCGGGAAATGTTCTATTCGGATAAAAAGTAACTGAAGGCAGACAATCTGAACGGGATACACTGATGTTGATCACTTCTTCTTATTTTGAAGCTTCTTTTGCGTAAGGAAGATTGGAGTGTTAATATATACTCGTTTGTCGAACCAATGAAATAATGTGTGTTTCTTCCTAGGAATGCTCCCCTATCGTTATGTTTGAATTTCAGATTTTGACAAGAAAAGTGTGAAGAAAGAAATTTTTTAGAGTGTAAAATACAAAGTTATATCATTTGAAGCCAATTGGGGGAGGCTACTCTGGAAGCCCAAAGCCCGACATTAGTAAGATAGGCCCTTTTAATAAAAGGGCCCGCATCTATATGATTTGGGTTGTGCCCGACCCAAAAACCAAAATTCGACTAGAGGATGCCACAATTGTTGGATGATTATCGCATGGACAACCAAGATGCTGCCAACTGGCAATAAGGTATTGTTATAAATAGTATTTTATTCCACAATTAGTAGGTATGGTCCACTTGATTTTCTACTTTTAAATACCCAACTAAACTATTCACTCTTGACCTCACAATCTGACTTGAACATCGGAAGGTTTTCACTGGGCCTCCTAGCGACCCTAGTGAGCTGTTTGAATTGAATCATGTATACTTAACAAAGAATCAATCTCAACTAAATGAGAAGCAAAAAAGTAGTTTTTCTAAAATTTTCTTAATCCGAAAGTAGCATAGAGGCCTGTGCAGTGGGAATGCTGTCAACTTCCACTTAAACCTTCCTGGCTGGTAATTAAAGAAATTAAAAGTTTACGCAATGAAATAAGCTCCACATATTACTTTTTGGCTAATCTCAAAGTCAATAATAGTGCGTTTATATTCCCTTCTTTCAATAGTGTTCAACTTTTTGCACAAAATAAAAGCTGGTGGATGCCCTACGTAAAATAAAGAAACAGGAACAGAACCCCTTATAAGCTGCTAAGTTCAGCTGATCAATCCATAATCCATATCATATATATACTCTAAAAAAAATCAATTTTACAGCTAAATTTAGCACCTGTTCCTGTTCCTAAACCACCCTTTAATCAATTAATGTCATACAAAGATTGTTACAATTAACTTTATAATATCCTTAATCCTATATATGCTCCCTAATCATATGTATCGTGCCTTACGTGATATGGCCCAGAATTGGCTGTCCTCCTTTGGACGGTCACCTTCTTTCCTTTTTCTTTTTCTCTCTTTTCCTTTTGTCTTGCTTTTCCTCAACGCTTGCAGTACACAAAAAATGCGGCTTTCATTTTTTGCAATATCCTCTCTCTATGTCCATCTTTTCTCCAGATCAGAGATATCATTCTAGTTATTCAAATCAGTGTTACTTTTTATTTTCTTTTTTCTGAGTTATTTCTCCTCTATTTGAAGCTTCCTCCGAATGTAGGTGTCCAAAAATCTGCAGTAGTCTCAGCTGCCACGGGGAAAGTGCTTGATATCGGCACAAGGCATAGTCCCCGGCTTTTTAGGTCTTGTACTCGCCCTTCTTGATCCTTAAGCTTGTCAGCAGCCTGCATATATAAAATATAACCACCACTATTATTCCTTGGTAGTCTCTCTTTTCCAGCAACAACAGCATCAACTTTTCTAGATAATTGGTCTTCCATTGTTCCAAAGTACGAGAAAAGGTATATCAGAAGAATCCTGTACTCTTATGCAGTACATCTATAAACAATTTGGAGCATTTTGCCATTATTACAGGCAGATTGGAAATTATTGAAGTTAATTATATATCTTTAGGTCCTACCTGTTGACGCTGCAGCTGATGAGATCCATTTTTCAAGTACGGTGTGCTAAACACCTGAAATCAAACAACACAAAATATATACTACATTAAAACTCGGTAATCGTGAAGAGTACTTGATTCTTATACTATATGTTTTTTCTATTTGTAAAGCATGAGTTCCAGTGGAATATTAGTTGTAACATTTTAGCGGGAACATACACTGACTTGATCATGGAGAAACTTGATGTATTCAATAGCTTCATGGAGAACTGACGCAGTATCAGTCTGAAAGAATAAGAAATTAGAGTTAATTATACAAAGTCTACTGAAACCGCCATAACGCTGAAGAAAGCTACAAGTTTTTACCTTTCCGAAAGGTGAAACCAACTGCTGGAGGGCAGTTATTCGGTCCCCAAGTTTCTCTTTTCGAACCTGTCGAAAAAATGCTGAAAGTTATCATCCATTTCCTTACACAAATAATGATTTTTACTCAGAAAAGAATAAAGGTTAAAGCGAATTTCCTTTAAATTTGTCAAAAGCTTAATTATCAAAGCTTTATTATACCTTAAAGGTTGGTAATGGTGATGGAGTTTCAATTCGTGGACGCTTGAATGCAGGTTCATTGCTGGCTTTCTTTGCCGCTGAGGCCAAGTCA
This sequence comes from Jacaranda copaia, assembly GCA_014898725.1. NCBI lineage: Eukaryota > Viridiplantae > Streptophyta > Magnoliopsida > Lamiales > Bignoniaceae > Jacaranda > Jacaranda copaia. The sequence goes on from JACGDI010005761.1 coordinate 26,983, forward strand.
CTGGCTTCTTCATTTGGATGCTGAAAAATTTGTGAAATTTTTTATGAGTCAAGTCAATTGTGAAAAACCCTAGACACATGCTAAATAACACGAAAGAAACCAATTATATGCAATATATCAATCTATATATCTACCTTTGACCTGAAGCTGGGGAGATTAGGTTTCTTATTATTAATAGTTGATGGGAGAAGCGGGGGCCGCATTGAAGGGAGGAAACTTGCACGAACGTTACTCACAGCTGCGGCCGTGGCGTTCCATAGGGGTGCGTTATTAGTGAAGGGAAAATGATTGGTGGGATGTTGTTTTGCAAAGGAGGGATTTACCATAGGAGGGCCTTCAGGCAAACCACGCAAGAATTCATTTGAATTCACCTGATAATTATTTGCAGCAGACGAAACTGACGAGTAATTCATTGCCTGGTTATCTATTAAAGATTGTTGGGGTACGTGAGAATCTGTGTCAAATAGAGTTTGTAAAAAGGATGAAGTATAGTTATATGAGGATGAATTCAGTGGAAAGCCCGCGGATAGCCCTTGGCAAGTTGCAACACATTCGGTCGATCTAGACAAGGAGTCTAGAGGAAAATTTTGGTTCATCTGTTTGAATGAATTAATGGAAGAATCTTCAGAAAAATTCATGCCCGCAGCTTCTTGTATGATGTTAGAATAATTTTCCTCTGATTTTCCATTATCATGGCTGCAACACGACAAGAAGAAAACATGAGTTTCTTGCATCAACTTGACTTCCTTTTGCATATCATTACAAAGAAAACAAGTCCAAAAACACGCAGCTTTTTGAGGGCACTACTGAATTTTCTATTAGGGTTGTTGATTATTAGTGGGACAACACAACTTCAATTATAGCTAGCTGATCAGGTTACACCTGGAGAATAGTTAGTAAGTACTTACAGCAAATCTTGATTCCAGGCGGCATCAGGAGATGTGGATGATGAAAGACTAATTCCCATCATTTGGAGGGTCTGCTGAGGCTTCTGTATTTCTTGGAGTACTATAGAGCTGCTGCCATCGGAGGCCGAACCTGCCGACTCATCGCTTGACCTCGAAGTTTTCATGTCGATTATCAGGTCTTGATTCGGCCACCCAAATTCGTTGGTTGCCAATAAACATGGCGATGAACCGAAGAGATTTCTCGATGAATTCCACAAGTTTCCTCCACATACTCCCCCTTCAAACTCGTCCGCCATGGCCAACTCTGAAGTTCTATAGTTTTTAGAAAAATTTTCACTTTGGCCTTCTTGCTCTTTTGTCTTCCTTGTTTCTCTCCTGGGTTAGAATTTGTGGCGGGTGCTATATATATACACGCACGCACACACACACACATGTGTAGATGTACACGTGAAAACAGTTGGAGGGTACGGACAGGTGAATTGAACTACCGAAACTTTAATGTAAGAGCTTGTGGTTGGACAATACAAATTAATTATCGGGTGGATTGAATAATTAATTATGAGATTAAAGAAATGAACGGAGAAATTTGGGTGAAATTCTTCTTTTTTGAATTTTTTTAAAAAATATTATAAATAAATAAATAAATAATAAAATTTAATTATCAAATTAAGAAGATCATCCATACAACAAGTCAATAAAATTTAATTATCAAATCAAATTGAAGTACAACCTTTATAATCAAATGTACACGTAAAGTGCACAAAGAAGCTAATTCGGGTTCGAATGTAAGACTTCTTACATAATAACGAAGACTGATACTATTGAATTATAAGCTATTGAATAATGAAATTCTTCTTTTGCGTATGATTTTAAGGGACTAACTTTAATTAGCATTTAATTTTTGTTGTTTAGCGTAAAACATAAATAATTTCCAAATTGCTTATGAAGAAAGGGATGTGGAATGGTGGGGAAATTTGATCTGGCTTGCCACGTTACTGTTAGGACGAATAATGTATAATGCCCCCCTTTTTTGCTTGTTCAAATTCTAAGGAGGAAATTGTTTATTCAGTCGAACCGGAATTTCAGGACCATTTGCTCATTTCATTTTCAAGATATTCAGTATGATTGGGAAGGATATAATTATATATGTACGTAAATGATTGTTTAATATACTATTTTGTACCGCCATAATTGGTTCATTAGTTTTTCAATTGCTCAGATTAATAATTATTGGATTAGATATCATCCCCGCGCAACTCCCTCATCCCCGCATCCAAACGTGGCAAATGTATGGCCTTAATATTTTTTGCCAAGTACACATACTGACACAAAATTTGGGGCTTTATGTTATTTATGTTCCCGGTCCCATATTAATTTTCTTTTTTTTTCTTTTTGCCCTTTTTAAGACAATAATTTGCTTTCTAAATTTCCCTTTTTAACTTGCCATCTTTAAGGGTTTTATAATTATGCATTAAATGGGAATTGCTCCAAAAGTGATGGTAACTATACCTAGTATAACTTATAAGATGAAGTTCTAGAATTTTAGAGCTTGAAATACCTAGGATTGTAAATGGATATTAAATGGTACAAATATATTGTATTCATATTTATATTTATTTAAGTTTATAATATTTATATTGATATATATATATTTTAATTACATCTGAATTCGTATCTATTGAATATTAACCTAATTCAGATATATTCATATCCGATCATAATTATTAGAATATATTCATATATAAGTATTCAAATATTCGTTTATAAATATTCAAATATTCATTTACCAATATTCGAATATTTGAATCTATTAACTTGTAATAAAATGCATATTTTTTTCTAATAAATTTTATTAAAAAAATTACTACTTTATTTTAAAATTAAAAAATTCATTATTCTTGATTTAGTTAATTTTTTTAATTAATGATTGACTTTATAATTAATTAATACTAATAAAATTACATCAATATAAATTAATTACAAAATCAAGCAACAACAATTTTATATTAATTAATTTTATCATTCATTTATTAATTCTTTAATTTTTTTTCTTGATTTAGTAGCGTTTAATTATCATTACTAACATCTATCGATTTTTCATAATCCTTTACTACTAATTTTTTTTCTTATTAATTCTTTAATTACTAATTTATACTTATATTTATTTATATATAGATTATGAGATTTCTTATTGAAAAAATAAAAATAATTTATTATGTATAATAATATATTATATATGATATTTTTTTAAATATTCTTTATATATTAAAGTACATGAAAAATTAGAATACATTATATAATAATTTTTTAAATATTATTTATCAAACACAGATAACGAATTTAATTAAATTACAGATAATCGAATAGGATATCTCCAATGGAGATGTATTTGAAGTAGATCTTAAATGGATCAAATAGACAATTACTGTATTCGTATTCATTTATAATTGAATATCTACTAATTAAATATGGATAATATTCGCTTTAAATAGATATGGATAATAGTCCCTATAAATGGATCGGATGCAAATGATAAATGAATTTTTGAATATCTATTTACAACTCTAGAAATATCTTATATTTTATTCGGTATCAAATTAACAAAAATATCTTAAGTATATATTATATAAAGCAAAGCACCTATAATTTAGAGTAAGAAAACCCTGAAGAATATTTAAAGTAGTTATTTTATTTGTGGATATTTAAATGTGACTTAGGATTAACCACGTAGTGACGGGTGACCAATTGACAAAATGCCCTAATTGATGGGATGGCTAAGATTCTTAATTGGGAACTCATGATGTCAAAAAAATCAAACATAAAGTCAATAAATTAAGTAGGGCTAAATTTAATCTGATTAGAGTTAATCAGGTGAAGCAAAGATGTTAAGTTTTAAGAGGGCATTAGAAGGTCATACATATTTGGACTTACGCAAATTATTCAACGATTTTTGCACCAAGAAACTTGATTAAGCGAATAATTCCTTGATAATCCCAAATATCTCAATCAACAACACGTTTTCTGATATTTCTTGCAAAGGAGCGATGCCGTCGTCAACGTTTTTACTTTTTCTTTTGAAGAAATAATGTTGACTAGGCGAGCATATATAAAATATTTCAAAGGCAAGTTAGGCAAGTTCTATAAATTTCAGTTTTCCTTAAAAATGCAAGGAAAGTGATGGTTTTTATTATTTCCATGCCTTGTTTGACAAACATAAATTGAACTACTTGACACTCATAATTCAATGCAAACAACATTTTTTGCGTTTGACTTATTAAAATGTTAAATACATTCTTGAATTCTTATATTAGGGCTTTTATCGTCTAAGATACATTAAGTTCTTAATACTAATTCTTTATCTTTTCCGCACAAAATTTAGAACCCAAAGGTAACCGACAAATTAATTATTATTATTATTAGTAGTAATAGTAGTAGTAGTAGTAGTAGTATGTTTACTGACAAGCTCGAGTTATACCAATGTGTTCTACCCAACTTTGAATTGCAGACTGAATATTAGGCCTAACAACAAATAAATCCCAATAGATTGGTCTAGTGGGAACCTTGTAACACATAAGATTGCAAATCTTTAATTGAGGACATGTTGCAAGGAATTTCATAAAACTATTTTTGGTTTAGGGATTTTGATAAAAAAAAAAAAAAAAAGAAAGTATGATAGAAAAGGAAAATTAAGAAAATAAAGAAATATAAAATTTTAAATTTGTTTGGTTGTTAAAGAAAATGATGAAGAAAAGGATAGGAAAAAGAGGGTTGATGAATGTGTTGGAGATTAAAAGAGAGTTCAAATAGATTTTTCCCTCATTTCCTCACAAATTGTGAGGAAAATTCATTTTCCTTAAATATACTATATTTTTCCCCATTTTTTTTCTTTCTTTAGCATTTTTCTTGCCAGCCAAAGCATTAAAAGTATTTACCTAAATATTTTTTTTTTCTCTTCAAAATTCATGAACCAAACATAGTGTAAGAATTCATAGTTTTTTTTTTTTTTTTTGGAATAGTCACTTCTCAATTGCACCAAAAATTGAATTAGTTAAGATACATATAAATTAATCTGGAGCCTTCTAATAATTATGAAAAGTACTATTTTGAGATATTGAATTTGGTGAAAAAGTAATATGGAAAACTACACTTGTTTGAGAATTATTTTTGGATTCAAATATAACCTGAATAATTAAATACGTAAAAGAAAAGGTAAAATAAAAGCAGGCGCTGTCGTTTTTCAACAGTGTGATTTTATTGACCCATCCTGCGAGCACTAACATTGTAACACAATTCATTTCGTCATTTGCTACATAATATTATCGTTTATCATTAACAAAAGCATCCTCAATTAAAATAGCTGAGGCGGCTGCAAGCGACGCCGTATGGGTGGGTGGGCCGGCGGGGGTCTTGAGGTGATGCTTTAGGCCCCGTGTGGTTCAAAAACAAGTCAAATACCGGGTCCCACACGGGGCACGCGCAGCCTGAGTCGACAGATTGGGCCTCCACTGGGCCCAAAGAGTCAATGCCCTCACAGTGACAAGATTTAATTATTAATTAATTGATCATATTTTATTTTAATATAGAGTTATATGATTGATCGAGTATCAATGAATTCTACATTTATTATATGAGATTCGTAATTTAAATATGAATGATTTCATTTTCGTGTGCGTCTGTAAATTAAAATATATATATATATATATATATATAATCTTAATCTTTGATTCATGACACATTATATTATGCTCCTAATTCGTTAAATTGCTTTACCAAACTCTTCTAACCTTCTTAAAATCATGTATTAGAGGGATAATGATTTAACTGCAATATGTACATTATGCATATCACAAGTTAATTGAGCTATTAACTGGAACCTCAATCCTGAATAGTATCTATAAAATTATTATATCTTAGTTTTTTAAAATTCAATTTCACTTAGAAGTTGCTATTTAGATCAATGATTTTGATTCTGTGGCATACGAATTGAATAAAAAATGACCTTTTCTAGTTGGATTCATTAATCGCATCCCTAATTAGTTAAAAATTAGATTATAAATATTTATTATTTAATATGTATGATTATTTTATGATTTTTTAACTGTGGTCAAGTAGTTTGCTCAATAATACAGAAATAGATATTATACTTATATGTAGTTGTACAAGTAAAATATGAATATAAAAAAATTATCTGCAGCAATAACACAACTTATTTTGATTTTATTTTTATATTTATCATGCTTTTACTTATCTTAAAATTATTCAAAAAAAAATGTGTGTATCATTAAGTTATTCAATTTATTATTACAAAAAATTAGAGATAACTATTTATCAATAATTAATAATTTTAAAATGTTAGTTTTTAATTGAATGATATTTTATAAGTACTTGATTATAAATAATGTTGATATACTATAGTTTCTAGATAAATATAAAAAATAATTATATTATTCATCTCAAGTAGTAAATCATATTCGATTAAAGAAATTAGTGGATAACTTTCATCACCGAGAGAGAATAGTTCGAATCACCAATAAAGATCCCTAGGTGATCGCTCAATGATAAAGGAGGTAGTTCTTTACAGGTACGAATAACTGCAGCTCTAACTATTTTTGATTTTTTTAAGGGTAAAAAGTCTTTCTTGTTATTGAAATAAAAAAAAAGATAAAAATAAATAGTTGTACAAAATACATACATGCAGTAAACGTGTATGAATATTATTTAAATTCCTGAATATATATACAAATGTAAGAATAACAAGTCATATCAAGACAAGAAGTAATATCAACTAAAACAATATTGCTGTATAAATATGCTATGGAATCAGGAATTGGAGCAGCTCAATTAGTACATGGTCAATGATGGGAGCAAATTAATTAATTAAATAAAACTGTATTAAATTTACCCTTCCAGGATCAGGTTTATAATTTTTATTTCTGTCTCTTTTTCTTTTCCATTTTCAATACACCAATTTTCAAGGGGAAAAAATGAACGCGCTCATTGGTCACAGCCATCCACTCCCTGGATTATACATTTGTCTTGTTTGAGCGTTGGAATTTTCAATATAGTGTAAAATGACCAGCTGACCCTCAAGCTCGTGTCATTGCTTATGACTATTCCTACCACGTATATGGTTGTATGCTTATTGCCACCCAATGGTTGTTCAAGAATGTGTTACTAATGAATGACATCTAGAATCCAAAATTATAATGTATGTGGGCTGGAGCCCTCCTCTTTGGACATTCAAGATTCAACTATACATCAACTTATCCCAACTTGCACTAATACGGGTTATGCATATCTAACATTGATAAGAATTTTTGGAAATATTCTTTTTGGTCAATAAATTGGATTAGAATGGGGTTGGTCCAAATAGGTATTGGGGTCGTTGGGAGTAATTTTGACAATAATTAAATCAACAATAATGTAGATTAATGGGAAAAAATATGAGAGTATGAAAAGAAAATGAGAGTATATATCTATATGTATTTGTAAAATTTGTCATTAGGTATATTTGTAGTGGGTGCCACTCAGCACAACTTTTATCGGGAGATGATTATAGTTTAAAACGTCTGATGTTAAAAACTCAACAATTTTTTAGAACCTTAAATAATTTATTATAAATTAAATTAAATTAGACGTGTCTAATCTGCTTTCGTAAAAATGGAAATCTTGAAGTACAACATCAAGAGAATTTGCATAATATCACACCAAAGATCAAGAAAATTCATTGGATTATAACTCATAGATGGCATAGCCGCAATTTGGTGAGTATGGAGATAATTGACAAATAATGATAATAATAGCAGTAATATGATATCAACCTGACCTCATATTGAGGCATACAAATTGGCAAAATGGTACAAATGGAAAAGAGGGATATTCAGATGTACAACTACCGAAGGCTGGGAGGGGGCACCACTTTGTCACGTGGCAGTCAGGTGGGCGGATGTGATTGGGTCCCATGGGATGAATGATTACAGTTGAAAAAGATAAAGAAACTGGAACAAAGGGCATGAGGGCTGCCGGGGTGCACTCTGTTCTTATCTTGTGGCTCCAAAATCCCCCAACTCTCCACATATTTGCACCAAAAATTAACTTATGGTGTTATATTATATATATATATATATATATATATATATTATGTTCCCACTTCCCAGTGCAAGCCACACGTTTTATCTTTTATGCCTGCACATGTAGTACATGTTGTCGTTGTTATTAGGCATTAGCACATAAATAATATCAATGGTCGAGCCCCATACAAAAGTTTGTACTTTTTACGCCTGAAATAAATAGAGCCACCGCCCATTGTTCTTTGTTTCTCTCTCTGTATTTTATTTATGCACATGAATACTATTGTTAGGGATCAAAATAAAAATCGTTTTCCGCTCATGACCCCTTCTTAAAGTCGTCGAGCTCGATTGCTTGCGGTGATTTTTCTGTGGAAAACTTTTGTGGTGATGGCTTCCTATTTCTTATGGGGCTACGGGCAAGACTTTTTAGGATAAAATTACTACTGCAAGTTACAGAGTTTGACTAATAAAGTTGTAGATTGCAAGGTTGGATAATGTCACTTTCCATACATCACATTTAGATATATAACATATATATGAGACGATATTATTGAATTGACTAATTTTTATTCCGCGCACTGTATCGAGAAATAATTTTAAATTTAAAAATTTATTATACTTTAAATATTTATATTTTCTATAAATATTACAAATATTAAACAAAAAAAAACTAATTTAAGAAAAATTTAATAGAAATTTTATTGAATACAATCTAATAGTTAAAATAAATGAAATATAACAATTTTTTATATCAACATGACTTATGTAGCATTAGATTAAATGCATTTGAAATTGCACCATTCCCTACAAATTTTCATATTTTTCCTGCACACAAAAATATATCTTAAAAAATAAATTTCTATAATGTGTATATATATTCAATATTTACTAAAATTGACTAGAAAATTATTAAAAAGTACATTAATATAATTTTTATAGTATTCAAATAATTATTGAAACGATGTGTATATTATATATGGATATTGTATTCAAATTAAACATAAAATTATGAAAAATAATATGAATATAGATTTTATATATTAATGCTCAAATAATTAGTATTTGAATAATGACAAAATAATTATGTAGGATCACACAACGTAATATAAAATTTGTGCATTGCACCCAACAATAGTTTTAGATTTATGTCCTTGAAATCCACTTCCAAAGATAATAGTTATAATCAATACTAAGGTCCAATAACATTGCATTTAAATTCAATAATGACCTAAATTACTTATTCCTATATAAATAGGCACCTGTTATATTCCTTTTTTTATCGTGTTTCAAAATTATTATTCTATTACAATTGTTAACCAACCAACTTAAAATTTTCGGCATGTTATATTAAATAATTTGATTAGGTTGTTTGAAAAGTTTTATATAATACTTAATAGCAGAAAATTTATTGATAACAACATAATTTGTCAAAACTAAAATTGTTTGACATTTTGAACAAACATAATAACAGCTTATGATCCAGAAGTATTACATAAATATTTTCCTAAAATTTTTGAGCCGATTGAAAATATTTTTCAAGGAGCATACTAGGGCTTTGACATAATTAGAAAACTAATATAAATTTAAAATTCTTATTTTCAAATTCATCCACTCAAACATAATCTGGAAACATTTTTGGTTTGCTACTATATAAAATTATCAAATTTGAAATTGGTATTTTGTCATTTTATTTTATTTTCTAACATGGATTAAATATAATAACAAATTGGGGTGGGGGGACTCTAAGCCACCACCAAAATCTCTAACCAACAAAATGATACAAACAAACAAATCATAGATCAAAGGAAGACACGATACCAAAAAAAAATTTTAAAAAAAAGGAGGTGAAAAAATGACTAAAAGTAAAAATATAAATATAGGTAGTAGGAGAATTATCACAAAATTCAGACTTCAATTTCTTTTATAAATTAACCTGGGTCATTAACATAAAAGTTCATTAATATGGAGAATCATATGAAAATTATAAAATACATATATATTCAACAAAATAGAATTGAACTCACCAAGTAAATGATCATATAGAGGTGAAGAAAAAAGTAAGATAAATATTTTTGTAATATTATGTATTAATGAATTGTATGTTTCAATTATTTTTAGAATATATTACTTATAGAAATTTTTGAGCTTAGATTAAGGAATTTAACTTAATTAAAATATTTAAATATGAAATAGAATATAATTTAGGGAGTATCAAATTAAGGTAAAATTTTCCAAACCAAATATAGCCTTCTAATTTTCTACTAAATTTGCAATAATAATTTCAACACATATATAAATAAATATATATATATATATATATAGAGAGAGAGAGAGAGAGAGAGAGTTACAAAATTATATAGAAAAACACACATATCTATATGTATGTATGTATACATACATATATATATATATATAAATATTGAGTACTTATGGAGTTACAAAAAAAATAATATAGTATCTTTGCATTAGTAACAAAACAACTCATTTTAATAGCAATTTATATATGGAAATATGTTGAAATGGTAAAAAGGGATAAAAATAATTTATCCACATCTTTACTACATAAGAAAAATACTTAAAATAGCCTTAAACATCATTTTATTTTATATATATTAGATTGGCCCTTGAATTTATTTTTTTATATTTGAAAATTATCACGTTTGTTGTACATCTATGCAACCATTAGTTTGCTATATAAGAACATAAGAAACCAAAAATTTAAATATTCGTAGGCAAATTAAAAAAAAAAAAAAAGCATAGTGTTATTTTGGATGGCGAAAAATATGTTTAATATAAAGACTCTTGTGCGTAATGTAATATTTATGATATGATAAAAAAAAGTTATTATTTCAAAAATTATTTATATAACATAAAAGGTTTACTATAATAATATGTGCTCCAATTCTTCAAACACGTTGGCCATGCGGGCAGTCCCTATAAATTGAATAAATCATTATTACATAAATCGGAAGATTTCTTATGTATAATCATTATTCTAATCGTCCTTTTTCTATTTTCTAATAACAACAAAAAAAGAAATCATATAATCAAAGAACATAAACAAATTTTATTCTTACTTTAGATCCATTGGCTGGTTGTTGGGGGTATTTTGGGGGGGGATGTGACGGTTATTTCTTCTATTTTTGCTTACCGAAAGTAGACTAAGATTAAGTAAAAACTTCACATTTTGTTGGACTTATTTGATAATTAGAGCGGTAGGTGATGCTTTTGCTATTACACCCACACCCACACCAACACCAAAATAAAATAAAATTGTAAATGAGGAGTTAGTCTCTCTCTCAAAGGACAGTTCCAGAGAGGACCAATTAGAGTTAGGCTATAAATTTGGATTTCTATATATTTGTAAAGGTGATGAGATGACTGTTAGGCGACTTATGGTTTTATATTATCTTCTACCCATGTGCATGAGTGGGCATAGCAATTAGCGTTCTCATCCATAAGAATGATTAAAAAAGAAATCAAAGCCTAGTCCAGCCTTTTCCCACTGCCGTCCTACCCTCGCTAGCCTCCCAAACAGGGAGTCAGGGAGACGTTTTGCTGCTCATCGACTAAAAGTCAATTAATAACTTGTTTGGGTTGACATTTTTAATTCTCTTATTTTCACCTTTTTAACGCATTTGAGACAGACAGAGACGGAAAAACTTGCTTTGTGTTAAGTTTTTATATTATGCTGTCCAAAGGGGCTAAATAATTAATAAAATGTAATCTTTTGTTCGGAATTATGCTTTGTCTTCTGGAATGGCCATATCTTTTCATTGACTTTTAAGGGTTGAAATTCCGTAAACTCTTTTCCCACCGAAAAAGAAGTCTTCCTCATCTTGTAGAATTTTAAGTCATTAATCATAGGATTTGCTGACTTTTTTAATCAATATGCTGAAGTAAGTCTTGAGCGTGTGGGGTTGACATGCACCCCTCCGACAGTCTGAAAATCGTTACCCTTTTAATTTTAGGCTTGTTCCAATTGTAATAATTATTTGATAAGGATGCTAAGAAATAAAACTATTCGCTGTCCCTTTTTTTGTTTTGTTTTCCAAAATACAAAATATTGTGTAATTGGTATATAATAGTGTTTGAAAAATTATATTATTTATTGAATCGAAAAATTTATTGGTTCACGATTTACTGATCCAAATATTGGTCGAACTATAATTGAATCGTGATATTATAATTGTATAATATATATTGTATATTTTATATATTATTTAAAAGTTAATAAAATATTACATGTAAAACATAAAGAGCCTAAATTATATTGTTTAACTTCATAAATTAGAATTTCTTGAAAACAACAACCAAGAGCGCATGGGTTTCGTCGGAACTGATGATATCCACTTTCTAGCCAAATTTAAAGATTAAGATGTTAGATTTGATCCGGGACTTTTATTTGGTAGATCTGTTTGAGCGTTTTAGACTTTTAGCTTTGTAAGATGTACTTTAGCCTTATAAGTTCACACATTAGGGGAAAAAATGGACAAAAAAAAAAGGTGTTAATTATGCAAAGAATTAAAGGAAAAAAAAGAAAATAAATGAATCTGTCCAATTTTAATAAACCGTGAATGGTTCAGCGGTTCAAACAATTGATTGCCAGTTCAGATGACTTTCATAAAACAGAATAATTTTTTTTTTCTACTAATTTTTACATAAAAATGGATCGATTTATGAAACAATTGACAGTGCAACCAGTCTGACAACTCAGTTCAATCTAATTTCTTAAATTGTGGTATATAATAAATTAAAGCAGTCAAGCAAATGTTTTTGTCCTTCACTTCAAATGACGTGGGTTGGGAGTAATTTTTCGTTTGGGTCATTACTCTTCCAAGCTCCTAGTTAAATATGTTGGTATTTTTGAGGCTCAAGATGCAGTCACAGTCAAGTCATTAAGATTGATTAGAAGGATTTCAACAAAAACCTTCTAATAATTTTTAAGTAAGTTCGAGCGCAATATAGGCATACTTAGGAGAAAACATAGTTAAGAAACTGTTATGAAACATGCCTTACAAATGAAGTGGCACTATATGAAAAATTGCATTTAGTGAGATTAGAAAGTGTAACTTAAATAATATTATAATGATAATTTTTATTTAATAATATTTTTTAAAAATATTATTTGTAGTAGTGTAGCTAAAGATATAAATGTTATTAATTTATTTCTGTTGTGATATTAATAAAATGCAAGAAAACAATTGTTAGATAGCACATTAAAATATCATAGAAAATGCATTACATAACATAGCAAAGTGTCATTAAAGAAAATTTTAAATGACATGCCAATATGCTACTAAAAATGTATGTAGTGACATATTAAAACGCTATCGAAATTCCTTTAAATGAAAATATAATA
>JACGDI010005761.1:40422-87526 GCA_014898725.1 Jacaranda copaia
TAAATAGTTAATTTAATCAATGCAATATTATAAGATATAAAATTGTATATTTTATAATTAATAATAATATTATTAACTATATATACTCTATCTATTTTCATGTGATATTTATTTCATGTTACACCATAACTAAATTATATGTTATGTTTTTCTCCCTTTTTTTTTTTTCAGAAAAAAAGTAGTATTGCTAGTTAAATGCTTTTAACATATACTTATGTCAGTAATTTCAATAAAATTATGTTTTTATAATATTTATTGTTCAATTACTACTAAGTAACACTATATTGTAAAACAATATTAAATTAGTACTACTAAATAATTTATAGTACTTTTTATAAATGGTGTCATAAATAAATATGAATAGCTTTTTTTAAAAAAAATTAGTGGGACTATTTAAATGCTTTGCAAATATATTTATGTTGGCATTTTCAATCAAATGTTACTGTTTTTTTGTTACTTATTAGTTAAATACCGTAAAATATTGTATTATAGTGGCATTTTTCAACAATTATCATCATATTACTCTTATGTGTCATTACACTATTGAATGTCACTAAGTTAGTGCCACCAATTATTTTGTGGTATTTTTTTTAGGTACTACCATAAATAAATATGGGTGACATGTTTTTAAGAAAAATTAGTAACACTAGTTGAATGCCTTCAAATTATATTTCACTACAAGAAAATACTTCTTCACTAATAGAAAATTTGTGATGAAAAGAGTTCTATCATAGTGTGAAAACAATTGTGATGGATTTTTGATGGTTTACTAACGAATTTAAAAAGATGAGCAAAAATGTATATTAGTTATGATAATTGTGATGGATATAAAAAGTATATATTAATTTGAAAAGTGCATTACAAATTTCATAACTCTAAATATATTTTTTTGAACTGTGATAGAAAATTCTATCACAAAAGTAGTTCTGTGACATATTTTATTTTCATCATAAACTGATCAGTGACAAAGCATATACTAATTGATTTGTGAAATAGATCCATCATAGAATGATAGGTTTTATTAAATTTATGATGGATTTATTTCACAAATTCATTAGTATATGCTTTGTCACTAATTAGTTTGTGACGAAAATAAAGTCCATAATAGAATTAATTTTGTGATGAAATTTCCGTCACTAATCGAAAAATCATATTTAAAGTTATGAAATTTGTGACGGACTATTCATATTAATATATATTCTTTATATTCGTCACAAGTATCATAACTAATACATATTTTTGCTTATTTTTTGAATTTGTTAGTATTTCATCAAAAATCCATCACAACTATCTTCATATTGTGACGGAACCTTCTTTGTCACAAATTTTTCTTTAGTGAAGGGTTGTTTTCTTGTAGTGTTTTTGTTGGCATTCTCTATTTTATATGTCATTTAATAATCACATGCCACTAAATATTTTATTATAATAATACTTTTTTATGACTATCACTATTTTATTTTTGCGTGTCATACACTGTAAATGCAATTAACTTAATGTCACTAAATACTTTATGATATTTTTCCTCAAAAGACACTATAACTACATATTAGTGGCATTTTTCTAAAAAAAATTAGTGACTCTAACTAAATGCCTTTAAAATATATTTATCTTGGCATTTTTAATATAATATTATTATTTTGTTTGTCATTTAATAATTAAATACCATTAAATATTAAATTGTAATAATATTTTTTATAACTATTACCATAATACCTTTTTATGTTATTATATTATAGAATATCATCAAATTAATGCCACTAAATATGAATTTTCTTCTAATGTCGGTTGGTATTACTTATACCGTGTCACACTCGGCAATAACCTCCTCAGTGAGGTGGTGTGATTCAAAACATCCACAGATCACATCGTACAAAGTCAATGGTTCAAATTCCGTAGGATCAGATATGGTCAGAAGAATTATAACAAGACCCAAAGATCAAAAAGACATAAATATTTGCCAAGAATGGGTGTTTTCAGTGTTTTGAGACTTCTCCATCACAGAGAAATTCATCTGACTTCATAAGTACGTTATACCAAAAAAATGTGAAGTAGCAGTAGATAGCATCTTCTTCATGCAAGTATGAATTTTTGTCTACTACAATTAGTTTATCATAAATTGTTACCAACTGTTAAAGAATTACTTTTCTCGTAATTGTTGATCATTAGTACTGATGACATAATGATTTGAACAAGCTATTTTTCTTTTGAAGAAAAAAAACCTTCTTAACGTGCAATTATATAAGATGAAATTTTTTTAGAGAGTGAGACTGAAACATGCGATAATTATATAATTTTATTTTGAAAGTGGTTAGAGATTATTTAGAAACAGAATTACATGTTTGATTTTATTTTAAAATGAGGGTTTATGTATTATGAATGTAAATAATTAATACTTTTTTTATCTGATTAGTGAGATGAAAATATGATTTTATATTGATATTATTATATATGTAAAATAACATGAGAAGTTATATATGTGTATATATGCATGATTATGTTTATTTTGAAAATGAAAAGAGCATGTATTTTTGGATGTTTTGTGGGTGTTTTAGAGAGCGCTTGGGAGGAATGCGCTGAAATATTTGATTTTATTTTACAGTATACAACGATTTGCCAAAATGAGGCCAAAAATAGCACGTCTCCTTTATTTATGTTTTCAAGGATATTTTTATTTTTTATAATATTTGAGAATTCAAAATTATTAATTTATACATATTTTCATTTTAAATTCATCCTAACGTCACTCTGATATCTGACTATGATTCTATACAAGGTACTCGCTGCCATTTTAAAATAATACATATATATTTCTAACAAACACATACTTTTTAGGTATAAAAAAATAACCTACCTAAATTTTCAACACTATATCCATCCTAATCGTAATTTTTCAGACAAAATATTTAAATACAACTTGTTTTCATTTTCAAAAATATACCTAACTTTTTAATTTTTGAAAATTGTAAAAACCAAAAACGAAAATGAAATAAAACCAAATAGGCTCTTAGGGCCAGTTTGGATATGTTTTTATTTTCAAAATGTGAAAAAGTAGTTATCGAATGTGAAATTAAAAGAAAAATGTATTTGGATAAATTGTTTGAAAGTAATGATTGTCTAAGTTTGAAAATAATAATGAGTTTGGATAAGATTTGCATGAAAAATGTATAGTTTCAAATTGCATGATTTGATATATGGTCGGTAACTGTGAGTAGTACAGTAGAATAATTTTAGTAGTTTTTTTTTTTTATTTGTATTAAATATGTAGGTGGTGGCTGATAATTGCATAATGTTTTATCATCAAGTTGATGGTAAATTGAAGTATAGGTGTGATAGGTCTAGAAAATGGATGGAGAAAAATATTTTGTGACTTGAAAAACCTATTCTGAAAATAGTAATAAGAATATATCAGATAAAAATTATGTATTTTAAATTTAAAATAATAGAAAACATGAAAATAACCATAAAAAAGAAACCCAAACGGGCGCTTAGCATTCAACAAGAGCATATGGTGAATTAAGAACAACGCAGTCAAACGACTGTCATCCATTGCTTTAATGAAAACCATGGCATGATTATAATCATTACGAGTGTGGGATTTGATGGGTCAATTTTAGTCTAATGGAGCAAATGTTTGTTTTGTTTTATTTTAGATCGACATATGGTATGATGGAGTTGAGAGGTGAGTTGGACCTAATCTTTGTTTTCTTTTCTCAATTTCTTATCATTGCTGACGGAATATTTTCCGCATTCTCAAATGTTCTTCCGGACACTCACCGCATTTCTTACATGTTTCTTTAATCTTTTTGACCAAAATTAATCTTAGTCACTTCATCTTTAAGTTTTTGACTATGGCTAAAGGTTCAAAGGAAATTCTCAACACCCAAAATGCATTTATTTATTACAGGAGAGAAAAGACTGCTTATATTTACTTTCTTCGTTTCTTCTTTTCTTTTTCTTTACTCCATTGTTTTTCCCTTCTAAGGTCAATAAAGATAGCGTTGCGGATCCTCAACTAATTAACCATAATTTCCCTATGAGTTATCACTAAAACATGCACGCAAACTAATGAATATTATTTATTATTTTGTGATTATCCTTAAAAAGGTCATAACATTTGCTGCCAAAAACTGCGAGCCAAACTACCGTTAAGGGAGGTTAAGCTGCTCTTCTAGAATCTGCACACCAGTAATTGTAGGCAAAAAGAATTAAAAGTAAACCGTTTGTGAGATAGGAATTAGAGAAATAATAATTAATGTAGATACATACATCACGTTTTACAACCACTTCGCCCTGCTTATGACTGACTATTCAAGTGAAGGCTGAGTGTCCATTGGCCATAATACTAAGTGGACATCTTGTCTTTAGTTTTAGTTAGAATCCCAACTTACCTAATGACGTCGAGTATAAGCCAATATACACTCCTCAAATCTCCATACCCTCCCCCCCGCCCCCCCCTCAAAGACAAATATATATATATATATATATATATATAACAAGGAATACAAGCTAAAGTACAATTAAACCAACATGAATTTATCTGATTTACTCATAGTTTCACCTTATAAATCAATCGCCACAATATGAAGTAAATAAATATTTGAGCTTTTTCTATAATTATTGCATATGAATAATAATAATAGTATAGCAGAGATTTAATCATAATTGGACTATTAAAAATATGATTTAATTTTCGACACTTCAAGTCAACCACTATGAACAAGCCTACTGACACTACTGATGCCAAAGTTCCAACTCTGACTCTAACATATTAGGTATTAATGGTTAGGCTCTTAAAGGATAAAGATTTGGTGGAGTATTTTCCTATGGGCCATTAATATATATATATGTGTGTGTGTGTGTGTGTGTGTGTGTAGACAAAGTTCTGTTGAACTACTGATTAAATATGAGATTTTGGTCAAATAAAATAAAAAAGGAAAGAGTAGTTTGCACGGCTTAATCGGTACAATTAAGTCAAATAACAGTACCTCATATGAGACACTAAAACATCATTACGTATCAAATGTAGGCCTTTTCGTGATCTTCTTTTTGTGCTGGGTTTTCACCTAATCTTGTAAGTATGCCAACATTTTCTGATTAAATATTTCTTCGTCAATGCATATCATCTTTTGCAGCCTTCAAGAATAGTTGGTTAGCTATTTCCTAGTAGATTTGGAAAACCAGTATTTTGAGTCAGCTGTCGGCGATGGGCCTCCTGAACGCTGGTGGCCCAAATCAATTGGAATGGGCGGTCACATACATAGATGATAGATCTGTTGCATTTGGGCCGATCATGAGTTACTGCCCGCCAAGATGTTGAATTCTGTTTTTTGTTTCACGTGCCTGATCTCACTCAGGAAAATAAGCACAAGTGTATTTCCAAACTCTTCTTCTTCCACTACAAAAAAGAAAATGTAAACCTTTAACGAATTGTTAATTTGTTATTAAAGATATTTATTGTAGGATAGTATTATTTGTTTTAAGAAGGAGTTACGAAAGAACGCTACGAAAATTAATAAGTTTTATTTTTTGGGAAAGCTCCATCTTATTGCATGCAATATTTATGAGTCTTTTTTATTTTTTCTAAATACTTTATATTTGCCTAATCTTAGATTGATATAAAATTGCACTTGGGTCTGTCCGAATATAAAGATATGCAAATCTCAATCTCAGAAGAGACTAGAGCTTGTTGTACAAAGTCGCAACAATTTGTGCATCAATCCACAGAGGTTGTGCAAGTAAATCTAACAAAAGTTTCCTCAGGCCTGTTTACAAGTAGCTGGCTTCATAGTGTTTTGGAATCTGTCTCATCCTATCTGGGATTCCAGTGTAGCTCTTTGCGAAGAGTTGGTTTTTCACCATGCTAGGGTGTTTCTGTTCATTAATATTTCCTTACTGTCAAATTACTATTTTTATTTGTAGGTAAAAGCTTCGGTAGAAGATGTAGGCTTGACGAATCTCTATAAATTTCAGTGTCTTTATATTTCTGTTTTGTTGCTTTATTTATCACGGGTCTGATTAGTATCTTAATTGGTACCTACAAATTCTAGTTAGTAATTAAAACTATTTTTCTACAAAAGACTTAAATAGTTTTTGAAAGGACAAAAGTATTTTGAGTGATAAACTTCTGCTGCATTAAAATCTCTTAAAGCCTAATTTACCCCATGTTAGGCACATAATCACTTACAATTGGCAACGGACCATTGGTTCTCTATATTGTGGTGTAACTACCAAAGTAAAAAAAATCCTATGGCCATTAATACTCTTGATGTCTTTGCAAAAGGGCAATCGCACAACCAGCCTCCACTATTTGATAGTTTCAACTATGTTATGTGGAAAAATTGAATGCAGGAATACATAATTGCCTTGCATTTTGATTTACGAGATGTGGTCAATAAAGGTCCGACGATTCCCATGAAGTTAGTTGATGGATAGATGGTTCCAAAGGAGAGACGTGAATTTACCAATAATGATAAAAGATCATCTTAATGAATGTGAAGGCCAAAAACATTATGTCATGCACTCTCATTAAAGAGGAGTATAACTGAGTCAGTATATGTGCTACAGCAAAGTAAATATGTTAAATATTGCAAGTGACTCACGAAGGTTCCACTCAAGTTCGACAAGAGAGGATTGCTCTTTTCATCCACAAGTATGATATGTTCAAAATGAAACCTGATGAGACCATGAGCTAAATGTATGGCGCTTCATGGAAATTATAAATCCTATGTTTGCACTCGGTAGAACCATAAATAAGGATGAGCAAGGCCAGAAGATTCTCAGATTGCTTCCAAAGGAATGGACGCCAAAAGTTATTGCCATTCAAGAAGCTCATGATCTTAACAGAATGACCATAGGTGAATTGATTGGATCTCTCGCATCCCATGAGATGACGCTGCTAAATAAAGAAGAAAGTTTGGAAATAAAGGTAAAAAAAAATATTGCTTTTAATACTGGTTATGATTCTGACTCAGAACTCCAAGAAGATCTTGATGAGGACCAGGTTGAGGATGAAATTATTCTAATTTTCTGAAGATTAAAGCAACTGACGAACCCCAAAAGAAAATTCTAGAACAATAGGTTAAAATAAAAAAGAACTAGTTTGGAAACTCCAAATATCGAGCCCCCTCGTTGCTAGAATGCAATAAAATCGGACATAGAAGACTAGATTGTCCCTAATTGAAGAAATATACTAAACAAGCCAAAGCTAAGGTGATAGTAACCACATGGGATGAATCTGATAGTGAGAAATTTGACAATGAAGAGACTTGCTTCATGGTAAATCAAGTAAGTATCTCTTCATGTTCTAATTAAGATTCCAGTAGTGAAATTGACATTGATGAGGATGTGCACAAATTGCTTAAGCTTTATAAAATTCATGTCTAAATGCTTATTGATAAAAATAAAATTTTGCAAGAAAAAATGGATTAGTTGCGAGAAGAATTGGATAGGGCTCATAAAAATAAATTTGACATACAAATAGCTAAAAACAAAAGACCAATGATGCTAAATGCAAGAAAAAAAAAAGAATAACTGGCTCATTAAAGAGAATAATTCCTTGAAAAAGCAAGTTGAAAATATGAGCCGTGAAATCAAAGGAAAAATGGTTGTTGAGGAATACTTTCATGTTGAGGATAATCTAGGTGGATGTTCTACAAATGTTAAACACACACATATGCATGTTCCACCTAGACATAATGTTAATAAAGGTCGGAATTTCAGAAACCGCATGAATAAGCGAAAACCAAACTAGTTTCTACTATTTCCCAAATGAATTTCAAACAAGTTCGAAAAATATGTTTTACTTGTAGTAGATCTATTCATGTCAATTATAGATGTCTAATTGAGAAACTTATTGGTACCAAGTTTGTCTGGGTAAGAAAGTTATCTACTACTAACTATGAAGGACCCAACTTAGTTTAGGGACCTAAAACAAACTAATTTCTTATAGGTACATGCTAAGGAACATTTCTTGAAACAAAAGTAATACTTGGATAGCGAATGTTCCAGGCAAATGATGGGGGATGCGTCTATGTTTCTTAAGCTTAACAATTGTTCTGCAGAAAATGCTCTCTATGCAGACAACATAAAAGGACGTATAATAGGTAAAGGAACTATCGGCAAGCAAACTGGTACTTCCATTGATAACATTTGGCTTGTTGAAGGCCTTAAGTATGACTTGAATAATATCAATCAACTATGCGATGAAGGTTATGTGGTTAAATTCCATCCTTCTCACTGTGTTATCAAATAAAATGAGAAATTGGTCATTACTGCTACCAAGGATGAAAATGTTTATTGTATAACCCTTGATAATTTAACTTATCAAAATATGGAGTATTTAGCTATTTCAGATGAAGAATGCTAGAAATGGCATAGGAAAATGTGCCATGTAAACATAGAACTTATATTTCAGCTCATAAAGAAAAATTTTGTCAAAGGGCTACCCAAGTTAAACTTGTTCAAGGTTAGGATATGTGATGGATGCTAAAAGGGGAAACAAATTCGAGTATCTTTCAAACTAAAGAATGAGGTCACAACTTCTAGGCTATTAGAACTTCTACACATTGACCTATTCGAATTTGTGAAAATCACTTCCCTTAGAGGTAAAAGATATGTGTTTGTCATAGTAGAAAATTGTACTCATTTTATATGGGTTCTATTCTTTGCTCATAAAAATGATACTTTAAATGCTTTCATTCCACTCACTAAAAGGCTTCAAAATGAAAATGGTTATTTCATTAAGAAAATTCAAAGTGACCATGGAACTCAATTTTACGTTGTTTTGTGAAGAACATGGTTACATTCATGATTTTTTTGCTCCAACGACTCCTTAACATGATGGGATAGTTGAAAGAAAAAATCAAAATTTGCAAGAAGTAGCTAGAACCATGCTTAATGAATACGATCTTCCAAAATTCTTTTAAGGTGAATATGTGAACACAACTTGTTGGGTGTCAAATTGTCTTCTTAAGACTACTTTTGAAAAGAACCCCATATGCATTGTGGCATGGTAAAATTCCAAACATTTCCTATTTCCTTCTCTTTGGTTGCAAATGTTTTATTCTAAATGATAAAGATTATTTGACAAAGTTTGATTCCAAAGTTGATGAGGCTATCTTTATTGGTTACTCAATACATAGTAAAGCCTATCGTGCTTTTAACAAAAGTAAAAGAATAATTCAAAAATCCATGTATGTTACGTTTGATGAAACTAATTCATTTTGTGCCAAGAAAACCTTGAGTAAAAAGTTTCAGGATTTGAAGAACTAGCCAAGATTCTAAACCTGTAGAAATCAACATCAAATCAAGAGGAACTAGAATTATTTGAGGAAACAAACCTTACTGATGAACTTGATTCCAGCGACTCAGTAGAAAGGGCTGAACCAAGAACCAAAAAGTTCAAACATGCTTCCAGTCATCTTACTAGTAAAATTATTGGAGATCTATAAGCTAGAATAACTACCAGATTCAAAACCAAACAAGTTCCACTAGATGAATCCAATTGTGCTCCCATTTCAATGATTAAACCTAAGGATGTCAAAGAGGCACTAAAAGATCCATTTTGGTTTGAAGTAATGAAGGAAGAACTGGCACAATTTTAAAAAAATGAAGTCTGGAACCTGGTAGAATGGCCATTAGACCATCCAGTTGTTGGTGGCAAGTGGGTATTTAGAAACAAGCTAGATGAAACCAGTAAAGTTATTAAGAACAAAGCCAGATTGGTAGCAGAAGGCCACAGTCAGCAAGAGGGTATTGACTACAATAAAATGTTTGCTTAATTGCAAGGTTAGAATCAATTAGAATAATTCTTGCCTTTGCATCTCATAAAAGGTTTTTGCTCTATCAAATGGACGTAAAAAGTGATTTTTTAAACGGATTCATAAAAGAAAAAGTTTATGTAAAGCAACTGCCCGGTTTTGAAAATCAAAGTTTTTCTCATCATGTTTTTAAACCAACAAAGGCTTTATATAGGTTAAAACAAGCCCTTAGGGCTTGGTATGATCGTTTGAGCAACTTTCTCATAAACAATGGTTTTTCTATTGGAATCTTAGATACCATACTATTCACTAAGCACCAAGAAAATGGTTCTCTTATTGTTCAAATAAATGTTGATAACATTATCTTTGGTGTTATTAATGATTTACTTTGTCAAGAGTTTGCTGAGAAAATGAAATAGGAATTTGAAATGAGCTTAATGAAAGAGCTCAATTTCTTCTTGTGACTTCAAGTTAAGCGAACTTAGAAAGGGACACTTATCTCTTAAGAAAAGTATACAAAAGAGCTCCTAAAGAAGTTTGGAATGAGTGAATGTAACCTTGCAACCACTCCCATGGTACAAAGACCAAATTGGAACTTAATGAGGATGGTAGAATGTAGACGAGAAGGTCTACAGATATGATTGTTAGTTTACTTTATTTAACTACTAGCCATCTAGATATTATATTTTCAACATGCTTATGTGCTAGATTCTAGTTCGATCCTAAGGAATCCTATTTGAATTCTATGAAAAGAATATTGAGATATCTTAAGGGAACATCCAACTATGGCCTATGGTGTCCACATTCTAAATCTTTTAATTTTATAAGCTACTCTGATGTGGATTATGCTGATTGTAAGATAGATAGGAAAAGTATCAGTGGTGGTTGTCAACTACTGAAAAATTACCTAGTTTCATGGTGTAGTAAAAAGCAAAATATAGTTTCATTATCCATGACCGAGGCAGAATTAGGGTTGTAAACGGATATTAAACGAATTGGATAGGCTGTATTCGTATTCGTATCCATTTAAGTTTTACAATATTCGTATTCGTATCTGTATCAGGCGGATATTTTTTATTAACATTCGAATTCGTATCCGTCGGATATTATCTGAATTTGGATATATCCTTATCCGATTATGATTATTCTGAATATCTATTTATAAGTATCCGAATATCCACTTATGAATATCCGAATATCTGAATCCGTTAACTTATAATAAAATGTATATTTTTTCTAATAAATTTCATTTAAAAAATTATCAAATAAATAATATAAAAAAATCTAGAAAAAACAACAAACAAACAAAAAAATTAGCATACTTCAAAGATCAAAGATAATTTTTATTTTATTGTAGTAATTAATTTTTTTAATTTTAAAATTTAATTATTCATTAATTTGTTATACATTGATTAATTTTGTCAATTGTATATTGATTTTTCAATTTTTTTTATTTAATAATATTTAATTATCATCATTTTCGTCTAATTTTTTAATTAATTCTTTAATTACTAATTTATACCTATATTTATTTATATATAGATTATGAAATTTCATATTAAAAAAATAAAAATAATTTATTATGTATAATAGTATATTATATATAGTAATTTTTAAATATTATTTATATATTAAAATACATAAAAATATAATATATTATATATCATAATTTTTTAATATTATTTATCAGATACGAATAATGGATTTAATTAAATTACAAATAATCGAATATATAAACGGATATATCCAACGAATATGTATTCAAAGCGAATATTAAACGGATCGGATAAGCATTTACCATATTCGTAACCGTTTACAGTCAGATGTCTACTTATCAGAAATGGATAATATCTGCTTTAAACAGATACAAATAATAGCTTTATAAATGGATTCGAATGCAAACAGTAAATGAATTTTTAAATATCCATTTACAACCCTAGGTAGAATACATGGCCTTAAGAAATTGCTGCACCTAGATGTTATAGATGAAATGCATATTACATGATTTGCAAGCTAATTCTCAGTGGAAACAAAATCAATTGATATATCACTGTTGTTCAAATTGATTTTGTTTCCACTGAGAATTAGCTTGCAAATATTTTTACCAAAACTTTAGAAGAAAAGAAATTTGCATGCATAAGAAAACAAATTGAGAGTTAGATCAAAATTTGATTTTGACAGGATTTGCCAACTTGTTTAAACTTGGCAGTTGTTCTTTCTTGAAAACTGCATGTTGATCATCCTCCATTACCAAATTTATTTGACAGAATTTTCACCATTATGATTAAAAACTAATCTAGTTTCCAAAATCACTTCTTTCAAAGTCTTCTCTTATTTAGTGATTCATTTCTCCCTTATGTGTAAAAACCTCTCACTCGTGTCTTCATCTTTCCTCGCAAAAACCTTTGCTACAAAATTTTCTTTTAATCTAAAATATTTTCCAAAATGCCAAAGAGAGGTAATACCCAAATAGCTAGACCTTCAACCTCAAAGAAAAAAAATGTTCCCTCATCTTCTTCTAAACTTACTCTTCTCAAAGTATCATAGGCCCTTCTCTTGCTCAAATGGTACAACAACTCTAGCTTTGATGATGAAAAATCATCCTCCTTTGATAAACCTGAGTTCATGGAATCTGAAGAACCTAGTAATAAGGACACCCCCATGGGTTCTCTTGAAAACTCAAGTGTTTCAAATGAGGAAATGTCAAGCCCTAGGTCATTAGCTCTTGTTAACCTTCAAGCAATTTTCGATTGGAACTTTGGTAAGGTTTTTTCTTCTCATAAGCTCTATTCTACTGATACTAAAAATTGTTTTCATCAAAGAATTTCTGAGCAAAATCTAAACAAAGGGAGAGCATTAGATATTAATTCATTAACCAAATCTTCTACAATCGATCTTGTTTGCAAAATGAAATGGGATAATTTTATGAAGTTAGATGAAAGATCTTATCTCGATATGGTGAGGTTATTCTATTCAAATCTCACTTTCATTGAGTCTAAACATGATATTTCTATTGAATTCTATGTTTTTGGAAAAAGGATTGTGCTTTCTTCCTCCAAAGTGAATTTTATCTTTGATCTCCCTGATGATGGAACTAAGTTCTTTAACTTTGGAGATTTGTCTAAACCTAATACTTCTTATGAGGAAATCACAAAACTATTTTAGGGTGGTAAGCAATTTGCTTTATCTAATAGGGCTACTTTAAACAAACTGAAAATTGAACACATTTTACTCCATAAAATGCTTAGGTGTACTGTGTTGTCACCTCCAGTATCTAGTGATGGTCACTCTATTGATCTTAACACCATGAGTCTTTATGTGATGGCTTAGGTTGTTAGACAAGAACCAGTTAGTATTGGCTTCATAATCCTGAAACATATGGCCTATTTTTTTCCCATCAAGCCAAGAATCTTCCCTTCTCTACAATCATTACTTATATCTTTAAACATGAGGGTATTTTCTTATCGAAAGCATGGATTGAGGGGGAGTGTGACCATAAAATCTTGGACCTCGCCAGCCTTAGGAAAATGAGGATTCAGTACACTGAGAATGATGGGTGGTTTAGAGAAGTTGGTAGAACTCTTAGCAGCATTAAGCTTTGCCCCTGCAAATCTAAACTTCTAGTTTCCATTAGCTTCGCATCCCAAGAATCTAGCCCTACTCAACCTACTCAAATTAAAACATTAAGAAATGCTCAAAGGAAAACTAGTAAAGTTGATGTAGGTCTTGATACCTTAGCAAAATTATGGAAGCTCTTGTAGGTCATCTGGAAATGCTTGTTGATTTAGTGGACTACAAGCTAGACTATAAACTGTGATTCGACTAAAAGAAAAAGTTAGGGCATTTTTAAATGCCTCATACTTTGCTTTTGATGATGAAGGGGAATGAATATGAAATTTGAAAAACTTGTTTATGCTTTCTCCTATTTGCTGCTACTGGAACTTTGCTCTTATTATTTTGGAACTTTAATGGAACTAAAATCTCTTTTTTTTTTCAGCTTGTAATAACTTATCATGGATGATTACTCTCATTACTGCTTGATTCAATATATTATATCTGCTGGTATCTATTACTTGCCTAGTATTTTCTTGAGCATATGAATAGGAGAGCCCTAATCACTCTAGATAGAGGGAGCACAAACTGGCAGAACCGAGCACCTATATAGAGGGAGTTCAAGTGATATCTTTCCACTCTACTCAAAATTTTTCATCATAAAAAAGGGGAGATTGCTAACCCTTTTGATGGTTTACATTGTTTTGGTTATGACAGAATATTCCTTGAATTATGCACTGAATAGCATGCACATTATCAGCTGGAATTTGCTTACATGTTTGTTGGAATATGTCATGTGTTGGAATTTATTTTCTATAAATAAAAGATCTCCTATAGATTATAGTTTAATTTGCATCTTTATAACTTAAGAAAGAAATCACATCTTGCTAATTATTCAATCATCCACTGTTTAAGGAATAAATGCATGATTACCAAAGTTAACTTGTTTCCCTATTTAATTCCAACGGATTCTTGCCTCAATCAAAACTTAGAGCCATTGGGCAAAAGCATATAAAAGTACAAATTATGCCGCATTTAAAGTGTGAATCACTAAATCAGGAGAGATATTTGTTTAGTGTATTGAGAAGTTGTGTGATACTCTCTTATATGTTTTTGTGCTTAATTGCTGATAATTTCTTGCTCTACATGTGTTTTTGAAGGACCTTGTGGTGAAGAAAGTCAAGTGGAAATTGCCTTCGATGAACCTTGGGGAGACGAAGACAAGGTGGTTTGTCTCGAAGGATCTTGTGGGGAAGAGAGACAGGAGTTGTACATGCTCTCGAAGGACCCTGCAGAGAAAACAAATCAGTGCTTGATTGCTCTGAAGACCTTTAGCTGAAGAAACTAGTATGACGGTATTGTTTGGAACTTTCTGCATTGTTTTTGGTTTTGATTTGGAAGAAGAGACTAAAACTTGCCATATGGAGTGGCAGCAACTTTTGCATCAATTTACAAAGGTTGTACAAGTAAATCTAGGAGAAATTCTCTCGGGCCTGTTCACATCCAAGCTATTGTGGAAAAAAAAATGATTTTGTCGTAAGTATTGTGAGAGAGAACTCCACAAATATCCCTTTAAATCACTTAGTTGCCGTTGAGTATTAGTATCTATCATATTTTTTATGAATTTACTGTGTATTCGGATTAAAGAAATCAATTTACCTGACACCACTCCAGGAAAAACTAAAAAAAAAGAAAAGAAAAGCAAGCTAATAAAGAAAATTCCAGAAAAAAATATATTCACCACAAAAATAAAGTCTTGGCAAATTGATATTTTCATTGCCTCATTGGCCTACGACAGGGAAATATCGTCCAACTAAAAAGATCATCAAAAGTAAAACTACCAAAAATAAAAATCGCATATTTTGGGCAGATTTCCCCCCGCCCCCCTTATCGTCTTCCTGGCGGACACTATCACTCTCCTCCACCAAGAAATGGCTACTCTGAACCTCTCTCTCCTTCCCAAAACCCTAACCCCCTCCTCGAAAACTCTAAGCCCTTTTCTTCCATTTGCTTCCACCTCCTCTCTATCGTTTCTAAAGTGCGCTCCTCCGCACCCTGTGAAATCAAGAACTGCCGCTTTTACGGCCGTGAGAGCGTTGACGGATGGGGAATACTCTGCGAAAAGGAACAGAAGCAATGAGGAAAGGGAAACGATTATGTTACCCGGCTGTGACTACAATCACTGGCTTATTGTCATGGAGTTCCCGAAAGACCCTGTTCCCACCAGGGAGCAGATGATTGACACTTATCTCAACACTCTTGCAACCGTTCTTGGCAGGTTTTTCTCTTCTTTATTTGTTTATTTATTTATTTTTTGATTCTTGGGGTTATGATTTTTTCTTGCTCTTTTACCGTTTTCTTTGTTTGTATTTTTTTGGTCGATAGATGAGGATAATGATTATATTCTTTCGTCTTTGGCTGTGGCACATTGTGAAATCACTTAAGAATTTGTTAATTGATTGATTTTTATTAAGTTATGTGCTGGTATTATAGTAAAAGAAAAGGGAAAATTTTTCAAAAAATATAACATAATCAATATTTTAGTGCAAATTTGACCTCAAGATAAGAATTTTATGGTTTGTTACTGATTGTTTCTATTCATTTACACCATAGGCCAGCTGACTGTTATTACATTTGAATTTTAAAATCTGATATTTATTACGTTCTAGAATATTGCTTTCGATTTAAAAGTTTAAGCAATTAGCTATTCAGTATATTGGTGGCTATAATCAGTAGTTCAGGAATCATGTTACTTCAATGATTTTTGTTTATGTTTTGAAAGTGTAAATGGCAGCATTATCAGGAGGTCGTGCATTGCAGTATAACCACTTAAAGTTTTATTAGGATATAGTGATACCTTAGGTGCTATCTATTCTAGCTATGTCAGATATCTCACACTTGATCTCAAATTCTCTGTTAGCATGGAAGAAGCAAAGAAGAACATGTATGCATTCAGCACCACAACATACACTGGGTTTCAATGCACTGTATCTGAAGAAACATCTGAGAAATTTAAGGGTACGTTCTTTCACGATTAAAAGCTGCTTTTCTTTCCTCAAATCCATGAAGTGCACTTTTTTAATTTTCACAGAAATTAATTGAGTTTTAAGTTCCTAAATTGACTGTTTGATTGTGTTTCTTCGTTTTTAGGTCTACCTGGTGTTCTGTGGGTCTTGCCTGATTCATATATAGATGTTAAGAACAAGGATTATGGAGGTTAGTCATTTTCTTAGCATTCATGATTTCACATCTAAATGGAATGTGGTTTACTGTATTACCTTCTAGCTATCTGTCGCTCACCTCTTTGTTTTCTTTTTATGGTTCTAGGTGATAAATACATTAATGGAGAGATAATTCCTTGCCAGTACCCAACTTATCAACCAAAGCAGACTAGAAGTTCAAAATACAAGAGCAAAGCATATGTTAGACAGAGAGATGGCCCTCCTGCTGAACGAAGAAGACCGAGACAAGAAGCCACTCCAGAATCTGCCTCTTAAATGAACTATGAGTAGGTTGATTCCTTATCTCTTTCTATGATTGTCTAATTTAAGTGTAGATTTTCCTCTCCTCTAATTCATCAGGAAGGAATACAAGCGCAAGATCTGTGCTTCAGTAGATGAGCACTTAAAAATCTTAAGACCTTCTCCTGCTGAATTGTTTAGTCTATTCAATTAATTTCTTCTTGTCTCTGTCTTTCTAGATTGCAGGTGCATATCAGTGGTAAATTGAATTCCCATAAATGGATGGTATTATGTCATTTATTGCTTGAATTGGTGATCTGTTTTCTGAAGATGGGAGGTTGTTTTAAGGTTAGCATTCCCCACATTTCAAGCTTGGTCTAGGATTCTCGTTGTCGGTTTTCAGTCTGTATGACAGGTTCAGCAGCTGTATTAGGAGTAACTATAATTAAGAGCTGTATGATTATGTAATTTGGGACTTGTCGGTCATGCATGGTTCTATGATCAAAGCTTGAAGTCTCTCGTATGAATGCTGCTATTATTTGGTTTCACATATCATTTTGACTTTATAAGCCTAGACTATTGACATGTTGTATTTAATGGGATTGAACACATTTGGTGTTTGTGATTGTTAAAAATTAGATTTTGCAGATAAACTCAGAATTTGAGTATAGTGTTTCAAGTTAATTTTCTGGCTCTTCTTGTCAACAGCGTAAGTTCGGGATTTGAAAAGTTGAAGGTGAGATAGATGATTTGATTTGCAATAATCTTAGCTTGTGGTTTTGACACCGTAATAATGAATGAAATGTTATAAATTGACAACTTCGTGACTAAAACTTTGATGTTAGCCTTGAAACACATTGGATTTGACGGGTTTGAGTTCACTCGAATTTTTTAAACCTTCTTCAGATCCTTGAAGATTATCTCTGTTTAGAATTGGTGGGCTTGAAACTCTTGTTATAATTATTGAATGAAGGGGCATAATTTGATTGGTCTATTCCCGTTATGATTTTGAATTTTAGCAAAATATCAGAATTAATTGTAGTAATAGGAATTATGTTTTAATACTTCTATCATCTGTACCATTTGTTAACATGACCTCGGTGGAGTGGTTGTTTCCATCTATTGGGATAACGATTGCATGGTCGCTCGACCATAGAGTGACGAGACTTGTTTCTTGGATCAATGGCTTTGAGTGGTACTTAAAAAGAAGTGTTGGAAGCAAACTTCATGTGCCTAGGTGATGATTGGCCCGTGCTCTTGGATGATCACCTAGGCAGGAGCATGACTAGCGCTGCCTCAGGTTGTCTGGGATCACCTAGTCAACCTGGGGTAGCGCTAGTCATCCGAGAGCATGGGGACGATGGTGACCTAGGCAAAAGAAAGTTGGCCTCATGAGGTTTGATGCCACTTTCTCCTCAAATTCAGGTTTATAGTCCCATTTGAGTGATCAGCAATTAAGAAGTTGGCCAAATGTATCTACCTTGCCACCAAGCGACCATGGCGCGCGAAGCTTAGATCTGAGAGCTAAAATTTAGTAATTTCAAGGACTGTAATATATTACTGAACTTCAAATTGAAGTTTTTGCTTTAAAAAATTTGCGTTAGCCCACATGCCATGGCAATAGTCGTATGGCGGCTGGATTGGATTTTGCAAAAACATTGCGGAAGGTGGATTGTCATAATCAAGGAACCGGGCCACATGCACTCTGTCCTTAAACAAATCACTTACTTCTTCGCCCACAATATCATATTTGTTTCGCACATAAAGAACTAAACAGTGAGTTCACCAACCAATTTGCTCATCCTCCTTTGCATCCAAGTGGATAAGAATCAACTGGTTGATATTAAAGCCCCTTTCAAGTTTCCAAATTTCAGCTCAAATATTTCACTGCTTACTTCCAATTTGCCTTTCTCCTGATAATTCCTCCTGCATGTGCATTGAACCATATGATAGAGCGATTTAGACACTGATGGCAGAATGGCTTTCTATGGCTACAAGGATGATGTTGATGACAGCTATTGGACTCCCTACAGGAGTACTGACAATTACGATTTTGCTCCAGCCCCAGTTCAAGATTCATCCCAGTATTCTTCTCCATATGAATTCGGTGAGCCTGAACTGATCGAGTATAAATCTTCTGCTTGCTATACAGATAATTCTTTTGTAACTCCATCGGAGTTAAATTACTCTGTCTACACCTATTCTGAGCCTAAAATACAGCAGTATGAGCCGATTGAATGTCATTCTTGCAATTATTATGAATACTATCCTAATCCATCAGAAATAAGCTACAGTGAGCCCAAACTTCTCCAGTATGAGCCCCCTCCTTACGATCACTATTATTTTGCTTCTGAGACAAAATTCACAATCTCCTACTCTACTGTAGAATTCAACGAACCTGATTTCGAAGAATATGACCCAACTCCTTATGATGGAGGCTATGATCCCATTACAACTTACGGCAAACCTCTTCCTCCATCGGACAGCACCTGTTACCCTCGGTCCATGCCACAGTCTGATAGCATGTCCATGGAAAATTTCTCGTATGCTTCGATTCCTACACCATACGGGAAAGATGATGATCCCCCAACAAAGCCTGCAAATGGAATCAAACCGATAATAGACACCAAAACTGAACCTCCAAATGGAAGCAAACCAATGGAAAATGAAGCCCATGTCCAAGAAGATGATAATATTACTAGTGATGGTTCAGATGTTGAAAATTTTGAACCACCAGAAACGATCCCATCGGATTCTCCATCTTATGGAGATCAAAATGGGTTTGAGATTGGAATTAGAGGAGATGATGGTTATGAAAGTGACAGACAGGTGCCTCAAATTCCATATGGTTCTGGTTTGGAAGCTATGGACCTCTGTGAGAGTATATTTGGTTATTGGCCCTGCTTAGCCAAGAGAGAGCAGCAGCGGAGGAACAAGTGCCGCGACGTTTGCGATCAAGAAAGAAGAATGGATCCATGGAAAAGTGCTGCAGATTATCTTTTTGGTAGTCCAATGGTGTATGACTATGAAAATTATCATCATCAACAGCTGCTGGCTCAATACGAAAATTCATGGCCGCAATAAGTTCCACAAAATCCTGACCCATTTTGAGGGTACCAATATTAATTTCTTCTCTATGTATTTGCAGCTTTTGCCCTCACTACGGAATCTAGTTCAAATGATTATTGTGGAAAATTTTCGAACTCCATTCCTAATTTCGTGCATTTTGAGCAATTGGGCTTGGATTTATTGGTTCTATTATTGCTTCGACAACATGGGGTGCAATTCTGCTGTCGTCCCATAGACAAAGTTGTGGTTATATTTGAAACTCACGAGCCCAGTAGAAATCAATGATTATATCCTCAGCAAAGGTTAGCAGTTGGGCAAAAGTGTCTCCATTGCCGGCCATAGTTAACGTTGTTGATGCATTGTCTATTTGAATTCGCCCTTTCATAATCTTTGTATGCGATTGTTTAGAGCTTGGTGGAAGGCAAAATCATGCCACTTATTCAGTATATTCTTTCTTTCCAATTCATGCTTTCTTCATTTTAAGGGGATATATACTGATGGCCACAACTATGATTCTTATTGTTGATTGTGAAGCAAATACAAACTTAGGCCATAAATATTTGCATTTTTAATGGTTCAAAGAATAATGTTTCTTTTTCAAATTAGAGATTTCTTTGTTAAGAAGATTGCCTTCAAGAAAATGAAAACTTGAAAAAAAAAAAAATGGAATGATCTTCTATACATTTTATCTATCACAACTTGTAATACACGAATATTTTAAAATTAAACTATGCCATATGTCTTATACTTTTTGATATTCGTGTCATTATGTATTTGTATTTTTTTCTTTTTTCCTTTTGTTTAATAGTTGAAACCACAAATTGTACTCCGTGCAAATCGTTATGGCATACCACAATAAGCAAAATAACTTGAAAAAAAAAAAAAAGAAGAAAACTACAGAACAAAGTCGCAGAGATAAACAGTGAGGTCAACTTGATAATAGGTACAGGACATTTCCAATCAAACCATGTACGACAATGTCATTAGAAAAAGCCTCAAAAGTCATAAAGCGAAAGCGAGTGCTTGTCTGAAATATAATTATGATTCATATCTCTTAATCAATACGGTTTTCTTTCTTTATATTAAATCAAATTCTAACCGCGATTGGCTTATTTACCGTCCAATTCTTTGTCGAGGTGCCCTTCATTTAATTAAGCCAGTTTAGACTTCTGTTTAACATGTCCGTATACCAAATTCGCTTAAAAGAATCTTGGACATGGATATCTCATAAATAATTACGTATTAAGATTAATCATTTAGTGTTAAGATATCAAAGGTTAATATAGTAAACAGATCCTGAAAGTGCAGAGAGAGTAGTCAGAATATTTAAATTGAGAAGAGGTTGAAGAAGAAAGATCCAAAAGTCGATGCAGCCTTGACGAGCCTCGTTGTTTCCGTCGTCGGATTGGGTGAAAAGAATGTGAAGTTTGCTCTGGTTAATGGGTAGGGATGATGATAATTCTTGTTCACGTGATTCTCTTACCACGCACAACCAGCCTTTAGGCTTAAGCCAATTGTCTTCCCTTCTTCTTCTTAATCATTCTCCTTTTTGTTTTTTCAATACGACTTAGTATTTTCTGCTTACCAATTGATGTAGACAGGTTTGACAATTCAGTAAATGTGGAAATCATTGATACGAAATAAGTTTAACATCTAAAATAATGCTCTAACACTTCACAATTTATAATTTTTTTTTTTGGATTGGGTTCGTACCTAAATATTAAAGTTAAATTGTTCGATTGAGATATGTGGCAATATATGGACCTTATACGTAAAATAATTTGTACAAATTATTTAAGTATAATTTTATAAACACAATCGCACTCCTCTTAGTCACCCTCATAATCTCTGTTTATGTTTTAATATTTGGAGTTTTTTCCACCATGCTGATATTATCGACTTAAACCACATATATATGTATTAAAGCAAGAAATAGATTGATTTCTATTAATTCGCAAAAATCCTAGATCAGTATTAAATTTAGAATAATTTGTTCTTCTGAACATAGACAAATTAGTTCAAAATATACAATATCTAGTCATAAAATATTACTAAATGATAAGACATATGAAGAAGGAATCACACATTGGTGCATAGCATATCCAATAATTCTTGGTTCTTCTAACAAGACAATGCATGTTTATCTGTCAAAAGGCCAGCTCAAATTACATGACCTCAGGGGCAAGAAAAAAGGAAAAACAAAATCTCCGGTATTGAGCAAATGAGGCTAATATGGGAAGCAAACATAGACTAATTAACATGTAGTCCCCACATTTCACACCATAAAACCCTTAAAAATCTTGCTCTTTTTATTTCATTCTCCTCCCTTTGTAGACCATCACCTTTCACATTTTACAGCCAGCTCATGGCTATGGTATTCACACTTCTCCTCCTGCAGCATCTCTTCCTTTTCCCTTTGGCCACAGCCACAAGCTCCATTCATGACCTGCTCAAAAGCAGAGGATTGCCTGCTGGACTTTTCCCAAGAAATGGTGTCAAATTTTATGAACTAGGTGAAGATGGGCTGCTGGAAGTGTACTTGGAGAGTCCCTGTGTTGCCAAGTTTGAAACCAGGGTTTTCTTTGAAAGTGTTGTGAGGGCTAATCTTAGCTATGGTGGGTTGACTGGAGTGGAGGGCCTGTCTCAAGAAGAGCTGTTCTTGTGGTTGCCTGTTAAGGATATCATTGTTTATGATCCTTCCTCCGGCCTTATTCTTTTTGACATTGGAGTGGCTCACAAGCAGATGTCTCTTTCCCAGTTTGAAGACCCTCCTCTTTGCAATCCTCAAGGTACCTTTTCTCTTCTATAAATTATGTTTTCTATATAATCTGGCTGCTGAATTTGCTTCATTTGGCATTGCAGGTGGGCTGCTGGAAAAGAATCCGAGGAAGGAACTTGGATTTGGAGTTCAGAGATGAAATAAGTTTGAATTCTATCCGTCAATTTCTTATGCGACCTCGTTTTGTTGCCATGCTCTTGGGGTTCTTTGCTTTGTTGAGATTGAAGAGTGTTTTTCTAATGTAGAAGCTTGTAGGGTTGTAAAAAGCTGGATACTAACTAGAAAGTTTTGGAAAGAAATTTTTAAAAAAAAAATTGATTCTGGGATTTTCTTATACTCTGATTTTGAGCTCCAGTTCTTCAATAGTAAGCATCAGGCTTGCCTACCGAAGTGAATCATGTATGTATGTTATACGTCCAACATTTCTGTTTATAACATCACTGCGAATTCAAACATCGCAAATGCTCTGATCACCTGACGAATTCTTCTGTGGTGAAGAAAATAGCCTAGAAAAGCTTAAATCTTGAAATTATTTTGAGTTCACACATACATATCATAAAACACATGGCACTAGTTGGCCAAATCATAAACCTGCATAAATGAGCCAGAAATCATAATGTTGGGGAAGCAAACAGCTATTTAGACTTCTTGGCTTCGCTGGCAGGGCCATTAACATGATACAGAAATGTGGAAGCCAACTATACTTAGGTAAATTGCTCCCCAGATTTGTAACTTGGGTAAATTGCATTGCGCCACAGATTTATGACATCCTATCAATTGAAAATGTCCTAAAATTTCACCTGGGATCCAGACATTTGGTTTCTTAATCAAGCTTTTAACAGACCGTAGTCTTTGGATGCAAATCTGTTTCTATAATGACATTCCTGCCTTTTGGGTCCACAGGTTTGGTTAGAATAAGTGGATTCAAGTTATATAGGGTGGTTTAGAAATGGAAAATTGAAGAGGAAGATTTATTCAATCAGTGATTGGATGTTTTTGGTTGGTTGAACAATGTAAAGGATTAAAGTTAAAATGGAAAACTAAAAGGTACAATTGCAGATGGAGTAAACACTGTCTTGTTTGTTCTGCTGTCTTTTAAGCTTCATGTTAATTAATCAATAGTCTCCACAAATCATAAAAAATATGTATGTAGGACAAATTATTGTCTGGAAATCATCTGTTGTGGGTCTTAATGTTTCTGGACAGCACCATTGTACAGTGCAATATCCATCCATATCTTTTTTTGTTTTAATTAAATGGATTTTATATCATCAATAGTCATAGCAGTTATCAATCAAGAAACAAGACCATGCAATTAGAGAAATATTCTTACTTTAGTGGAATTCAAACCCAAAACTTCATAGTTTTGGTCTGAAAAATGATGGTGACTTCATTCACTTCTTTTAGTTCCTGGAAAATTTTGGAAAGTACAATGGTACTCTCGAAAATTAATGATTCAATATAATAATATACCATCTTCAGCTAGTTAAGTACTAATGTAAACAATTCTCTATGCTTGTGGATCTATCTCCAAACATCCTTATTGGATTTTATCAGGATCAATTATTCATAAATATCATATCCTGTCCTATGATAACTTCTCTAGATGCTCCGAATAATCTCTAACAGGAGCTTCTTTATCTGGTCAACATCCGGCAGTCCACCATGAATTTTTCCCTGGAAATTCCGATTGAACACGAAAAGTTGTTCATGGATATATGCGTTAATTTAGTGACTAATGTTTAGATTTAACTGGACCTAACTTTGCTTTGATACCATTTAATAGAACAGAGTAGTCAGATGAAATAAATACCTATTCTCCAGGGTCAATTGAGAAGTCATATATCAATGCTTCATATCATATGCATATGGCAAGACTTTTACCTCTGCAGATGAAGTCACGAGGACTGCTCCCCCAGAGGTGGTAATGCTGGTATCAGTGAGATCAAATCCAAGCCCACTAATGGATTCCATAAGTTTAGTAAGGCTACCTCTCTTCTTCTGGAAGACAATCTTTATCCAGATCTTAGTCCCACCAATATCGTTTACCTGAACTTCTGGATGCTGACAGCCAAAAGAAAGAACAGTTAAAAGACTGATCAATAACAATACAGAACTAACTATGTATAAAAACTTTGTATCCTTCACTAAATTATACTGCTATCCCCCATTTCTTCATATCTTGTTCAGCATCAGTCTCTTCAAGCTTGATCGCCTTCTCATCATCAACACAAGTTGCCTCCATTTGGTGCAGTTCGTCGGTGAGCTCTTCCACAGATTTTTGAAGCTCTTCTATGTAAGTGACTGCGTCAGTGATTATGGTCGCTTTATTCATCTAAATCATGTATCAGAAGTACATTTGTTAGGAAACAATTACTGATCCTTTAATAAACTAAATCATCAATAAATAATTAATTAAAGAGGGGCTTTGATTTCTTGCATTAGTGATAATCGGGACTAAGGAGCGCAGCTCTAGTTGTCTATCGTTGAGCTTCTTGCGCCTCCTCCTCTCAGCACCGAGATTCTTGGATTTGAACTTTTGGTCCTCGTCTTCGTCTTGATCAATGAGCTTCCTCTTATCCTTTCTGTCTTCAATTATGCACAAATCATCAAATGCAGTTTTGACATTATCCATGCAGGCGCAATCAATGATCATCTATATTAGCACAATTGAAGCAGCAATTCTGGTGGGAAGTCCTGAATTTTTGTGCAGAGGAATTCTGGAGTAGTTCAAAATTATGGCAAGTGGGAATTCCTTTAAATAGGCGTTTTTCACAAGATTAACACTTTTGAAATAGTAGGGAGAGAGGAGGCAGGAATGGGAATCTTCTTGTTGCAGTTTGTTAGGCATCCATTCAACATACACAATGATCAGTTGTCTTTGGGCGTTGAAAGGATTATTTCTAGCATGAGAGAGAGAGAGAGAGAGAGAGAGAGAGAGAGAGAGAGAGAGAGAGAGGGAACGTGGTTGTTTAGCTTAGCTTAAACTATATGGAAATTATGGTTGAAAGTCCAAAGGTTGGGGTAAAGCTAAAATTGAGCACAAGGGTTGGCAGATAACTTGTGAGTTGCATTTCTTCAAGTCGTAAGAAAATTCAGTTTTCGCCCTTTATTACCAAAATACTTGTATTATTATCAAAGAATGAAACTTGAACCTTATTCGCCCTAAAAATTAGCTTAAGAAATGAGGATTGCTTTAAACTATATATAAAGAGTACTACTCGTTTATTTAATCAATCTGAAAATCTAATATACCCGTATATGTTCAGGAATAAATATTTAGAATGTAAAATAACATGAAATGGATGATCTAACAACATCAAATTAGGCTTGTAAATAGGTAGGGAATAACCCTACACACGCACGTATCCTAAAACACTCTATGTTCTATCTCGCCTTAAAATACCTCAAAAGATAAGACCCTAACCCTACCTGCCTTATCTAACCCAGTATCCATTGGGTATAGTTTATTTGACTTATATTTTTAATGTATGTACTAATTTTCTTAATATATACTAAAAATATTATTTGACATACGGTACAAAAAAATAAAATTTTTCCTATATTTAATTTAATTTAATCATTAAATTTGAATTAGTTAATCTTTATGTTTAATTTTTCATTCATTAATAAAATTTTTATTAACAGGGTTCATCTGTTAGTAAAATTAATTTTATTAGTTGTTTTCATAAAAAAATATTTATTCCACTATTAATTTTAATATCATTAATTTTATTAATGAAAACTGTTCAATTGTTGCTATTGCTATTCTAATTTTAAAAAAAAGGTTGCCATCAATATCTTAATTTTATTAATTTAGTTTAATTTTTAATTAAAAAAATTATGTAGTTGTTACTATTCATTAACATATTTGTAGTTTTTTAATTTAAAAAGTTCATCATTAATATAAATTTGATTTTGGTATAAATAATTTTTATATTAATAAATTAAATTTAAGTATAAAGTAATGAGTAATTTTTAGATATAAGTATATAGGTAATTTATAGGTATAGATCCTACACATACCCATTACATTATTTTTAATAAATATGAGTATGTGTAGGATATTTTGGGCTTGGATAGAGTTACTATCCTATTCATTTACATGCCGACATTAAGTAACTCGACATCAGAAATGGTAACTCTAGTATCATACAAAGTAATAGACTTTAGATATAATTCATCTCAAAAATTAATTTAAAAAATAAAGATTGTTTAAAGTATATATAAAGACCATTACTCATTTACTTAACTGATGTGAAAAATCTAGATTATGTTTGGTTACATTCTGCTAAAACAAAATTATTTTGAGAGAATGTAATCAAATATATATCTTTCTTTTCTCCCAAAATAG
Source organism: Jacaranda copaia (assembly GCA_014898725.1). Classification (NCBI taxonomy): domain Eukaryota; kingdom Viridiplantae; phylum Streptophyta; class Magnoliopsida; order Lamiales; family Bignoniaceae; genus Jacaranda; species Jacaranda copaia. The sequence goes on from JACGDI010005761.1 coordinate 67,396, forward strand.
TTCTTAAAATAACCAGATTATCTTTGCAATTAAACTGGCAAATGATCAAAAATCTCATATTCTTTACATTACAATAATTTCCATCACATATACATATATTTATATATCATAATATTTTATTACTAATCATAATAAAAAATACTACTAAAATATAGTTACATAATCAAAACCCAATAAAAGGCATTGATTTGATTGTTACTGTAGAATTTGTCCCATTCTAAAACATAAACAAACATACCAAATTTTACTAAATAATTTTCTTACTATTTTCGAATCATAAACAAACATACATCACATTCTTCAATACAAATTTTACATTTTCCAACCCCACTCCCAAAATATATCATCCAAAATACATCATTTATAAACAAACGTTACCCTAACAATTATAATTTCTGATTTCCGGTAGCCTGGTTCATATGGTTGAAACTGGAGAGTCAAACGAGCGAGGATGGGTGTCAAGGGAGAGTCATCTTCCTTATGCAGTACATCATTCTCTTGTTAAGTAGCCTCCTTGTCATTCTTTAATAGTTCTGTCCCTCTCCACGTCTCCATTTGTTTTTCCTATTATATAAAACATGTGCAAATTAATAATAAATTGATCAAAGTATAAGGGTGTGAGTATAACCAAAAAAAAAAAAATTCATATTAGAGACTTTACTAGTTAATTTGTATATCTCGTACTCATAAGAAAAGATTTTATTTTAATAAAAAAAAATATAGATTGTGATTTTGAATGGGGGCACCACCTTTTTTTTAATAAATTTTTTAAAAAAAATTTGTTAATTTTTTAATTATTTATATACTTTCTAATATACATAAAAAGAAACCTAATATTCAGCATACTGGCGATTGTGCACCCTACATGAGGTCAATGTGTTGAATTATTTTATTTCATTTAATTTATGGATACGTCAAGTAACGTATAAGACATGTGCTGGGTATATATCATGTTTGATACCAGTATTCAATATATATATTCAAAGGCTATTGTATAAACAATTTTCTTAAAGTGTTAAAGCATTCTAATTTTCTTTCTTTCTTTTTTTTTTTGATTCGAGTATTTATTACACTGAAAAAGCACCTTGTTATCGTTTGAATTCTAATCACTTTTTTGTCTGAGTAAATTGCCATTTCATCTTTTCTCATAGCCCAAATCAAATGCAATCAGGAACTAGTCGAAATGTGACAGGTTATAAATTTAAGATTAAACAAATTCTTAATATGCATGTGTATAAATAAATAAAAAAAAAACTAATCAAAAAAACTAACTTAGCACTAGGGCGCGCCTTTCTCAGGGGAAAAAGTATAAGAATTTATTAGTTAATTTACTTTGTACGTAAAAATTATATATTAAAAAGATATTATCTTATTTAAAAACATTTCAGTGCATTCGTTAATTTTTAGAAATATCTTATAATAAAATTTTTAAAAAGTAAATTTATAAAATCATAATTAAGATCTTATTAACTATTGTTTTATAAAAAGGTTTCTACTTATTTTTAATTTTCAATAAACATCTTTAGTTTTAACATATTACTCACAATAATATCATCACTAATGTCTTAGAACATATAAAATATTATTTTATCTAAATATCTGAAAATTTATTTTTAAAATAAAATTTAACATCTTATAAATTACAACGTCTATTATTAAAATATTTTAAATAGAGATAATCAACCACTTTCTAGATTGATGGTGTTTGTGGTTAGGTGTGAGCAAAATTATCTATTAACTGAAAAAACAGATTAATCGATCTAATCGAATCCGAATTCACCGAATTAATTTGTCTAATTGATTTTCTGTTTGGTTAATTGTCATTTTTTTTAAATAAGTTTTTGGTTTTTGGTTTGGTTCAGCTAGTTTTTATAGAAAATGGGCTAAAAACCAATTTAATCAAAATTTTCTAAATAGAAAGCTTATGTGCTCTTCAACAACCACTAATTTTACTTGATGTCATTATGTTTGTTGTCATTTCATGTATCTACATCTACATTAACTTTATGGTTGATATTACGGGATAATCTTGATCAGTTATATACATATAGAGTTTGCTATATTTTATAAACTCCCATTTATTTGATAATTTTTTCATAGATCATTATTTGCATTAAAAAAATATATTAAAGATCATTACAAGAAATAGTATAAAAATGCAATATAGATCATCGGATTACTTGGATGGAGCTACATTATTATAATTTTTATGAATAATGATGAGAAAAAAATTTAAATAAGAATTGGTTAATTATTCAAACCTAACCAAATTTTTTTGGTTAATTTTACCGATTAATTGAAAATTTTGGTGTGGTAAACAATTATTAATTTTTTTTATTTCAATTAATTAATTAACTGGTTCGATCATTTAATTTATTAAACTGATTGATGCTCACCCCTATTTATGGTATTGCACGGTTAAAATTTCCAGCGCATCTTAATTAACAAAAAAAACAGTATGAGGAGCCCTTTGGGACAAGTAAAAGGTTTGATGACGATGATGTGAAGATATCAAACGAAAAGGTTGAAAGCAACTTGGGATTTTTTATAATCCTATTTGATTTCTTCTATTTATTATTAGGTAACCACTTTACATTGTGCCAAATGTGTACTTATTTTGATAAATAAAATAAAATAAAATTTAAATAATTGCTACTTTTAATTAAAGTCAAACACCTTAAATATCCTTTCTAATTGATTTAACATCTAATTTTGTAACAATATCTATTTATATTTTTTGTACCCATCCTATTAATCAATCTCAAAATTATAGTAATCCCAAAATTTATATGTGTATATAAATATTACATATTCTAACTAAACATTATCTAAAAACATAATTAAATAGTGTGATTTATTAATAAATTCTGCGATTAAATTTATCAATAATAAAACTATGTCTTCATTTGTTTTGAATTTTCATTTTGCAAAATAAAAATAAAAAGAAATAAAAACAGAATAAAAATGGATAAGTTTTGAAAATTAATTTATGTATTTATGTATATGCACACACATATAGATGTAAGTAAACATACATATATATATTTCTATATTAAATGTATAAATATATACAAATATAATACATATATACACACACCTAACGCCACCCCCCTTCCCCCAACCCATCCCCAATGGCGGTAGGCAACAGACAACCTACTAGCCAAGGCCAGCGGTCTCCTGTTCTTGCCGCTAGCCCGCGGACGCTTGGGGAGGGGGTGGTGCGTTGCGAAGGCATTGGAAGGTGGGCATTGAAGAGAAGGAGAGATTGGTATGAGCGAGGTTACAAAGGAAGAGAAAATTAGGAGATAATTCAGTTTTATTGAGTTAAAAATTAAATTAATTCAAAATTTTTGTTAAAATAAAGAGTATTTTTAAAATACTAAAATTTTGAACAAAGAATAAATTAGAAATTTAAAATAAAACAATATGAATATTGAACAGTTTGATTAAAATTATATTTGTTTTTAAAACAAATTCATCCTAAGAGTGATATTTTCTCATTTGTAAATTAATGGTAACAAAACACTTCCATGACAATAGATAAAAATGATAAGTTACCATGAGCAACTTATACCCTAATATTAGGGGCTTGTTCTCTTGCATTTTGGATGAATTTGATATGGGATAGCCCAATAGATCCAACCTAACAAAACATCAACATCAGAGAGGGCCCTTAGGCCTATTTAGTATGCACAGGCCAATGGTGCTTCTAAACTCAGTTGAGCTGGATCATTCGACCACAACCGTATGGTCGAGTGTATTGTTCTCGAACGCACCCAATAGGAAGCTTCAAGCTACTTTGTCCGTTCAACCTTCTCTCTGGTCGATCGCCTTATCTATTCAATGATTGTCAACCAGAGTACTCACTCTGGCGCTAACTCATATCCATGCCGCATTTAATATTCTGACAAGCAGCGTGCCTCTGCATTAATGGCGTGTGCCATCCAGTATAGTCTTTGCCATTAACTCTAGCAAAGAGGCACACCTCCTACATACTATTAACTCTGGAAAGTAGGAGATGATGCCACTTGAAATAGCACCAGGATTGAAAATGTCCAACAACCCCCAGGTAAGGACAAGAGCCTTCTACACTTAATAGGGGCATCTTAGATATATTACTTACCAGGAGAAGGTTATAAATACCTCAATGCCAGCCATCCTCCAAGTAATACCATATATACTATACACTCTTACTTTATTGCTCGATTACCTTATTTCGATCAATACTAACTTGAGAGTTGGAACACCTTCACTGGGGGGGCCATAGCTAATTTAACGTTTGCTATTGATTGTAGATCTCAGACCTCAAAGAATATTACTATTGGGTCGTTCGATCTCCCTGGTCAAATAAGCCAAAACACTACCCTATTCACTAAATACAACTTTCAATCTCATCATTTTGGCGCTGTTTGTGGGAAACCTTGAGATTGCAACTGAAAAAAAAATGGTGAACACTAGAAGAGCCGCATTTGAGAAGAAGGATATTAGGAGGTCCGTATCTCCACCTTTCCCTCCACCTTAGCAAGGTTCGCATGCTCTAGGCCCTAATGCCCCTCAGTAGCATGTTGTAATGCTGATCATGCCTCAACTAATATAGTTGATAAGTGAACAAATCTTTGCCTAAATTTCTACTCAACTTTCCACTACATTAAATAGGCACACCACCGTGCCAGCCCCAACTGGCAGTGTAATTCTGCAATTGCCTCCACCAAAAAAGAGGTCTCCCTGGGATAGTCATGGTCGCTAGGAGTTTAGGTGGCCACCAGCCAGATAAGAAGCCAGCCTCAGATGCCCCTGGGGAGAGAAGAGGTGATCGGAGCTAAGGGAGGAAATTGCTAACTTTGTAGACCACCACATTCGACCTAATTGAGCCCAACAGTGTGATAGGGTTGAACGTTCGAGACATGACCAATGCGAAGAAGTGAATGAATCCACATATCACACAGCCTAGCCTATTCGAGCCCCACAGCATGATAGGGTTGAGCGTGTGAGATCTCATTTTGATCGAAATATTACCTAAACTGATCGAGAGGAGTGGAAAGAAATTTCCCACCAAGTGTAACAACTAAATAGATACTTTGATGAGATCTCGAGGAAAAATACTGAGACGGTGCTCAACCCAAAGGGCCCCTGAAGGTCTCATCGAGAGAAAGGCTCTCCTTTCATCTAGGAGATTGTCAATGAGCGCATTGCTGTCAATGCTAAGGTCTTGATCGAACTTTTGAGGTACGATGGTTCAACCAACCCCAATGAGCACTTAATGCAGTTCAAGCATATGATGTAGCTGCACGGGCACAACGAATACATCCACGTTAAGATGTTGGTGACCACATTCTATGGCATAACGCTTAATTGTTAAGCTGGAGCCCTAATTGATATACTCCTATGATCAACTTTGTGACAAATTCTTACACTAGTTCACCAGTTAGAGAAAGGCAAAAATCCCCCACACTCATATCTACACTATCAAGCAAAATGAGGAGGAGTCCTTTCGTGACTTCTTTATAAGGTTCAACATGGAGGTCCTGAAGATAGACAACCTTAGGATTGAGTTTCTAATTGATGTGTTGTTTTTAGGATCATGCACAAAGAATGCGCTAATGCTCTGGTGTGAGAACACCCGAGGTTGATAGAGGAATTGCTCAATATGGCAGAGAGATATGTGACCCAAGAAAAGATGAACAAGTTGAAGTTCAGAACCTCTAAGGTCGACAAAAAGAAAAATAAGGAGAGAGATTATCAGAAACACAAAGAGAAAGGTTGATCTTCAATAAAGTGCTTCCACAACTATACGCCACTGAACATCTCGAGAAGAGATGTCATGTTTGCCATTTAGCATGATAATCTCCTCAAGAAACTGAAGAAGCTAACAAAAATTGAAGTTATGAAAACGCATGACACAATAGAATACTTTAATCTCCAGGACAAAATTGAGAGGCTCATTAGATAAGGCCATCTCAAAAAGTATATAGCCATGGACCCTCAGGCCGAAAGGGGCAAAATCAACCAGACTCTCTATAAAGAAAGGTCAATCAACTTAAGGAGGGAGGACAAAGGAAAGAAACTCACTTATGAAGATCGCTCACCCATTTAGGGAGTTAGTAACATGATTGCAAGAGGTCCCATTGGGGGAGACTCAAAATTATCAAGAAGACAGACTCAGAGGAGGCTAGAGTCGAACAAAGCCTCGCCCATCGAAATGACATTCCATTTATTGACAAGTGCAGAGCTTATCTTTTTCATTGACAATGACCTGATCCACCTTAACAGAAAGAATATTTATCATAGAATTAATTGTCCCATGGTAGTCTCCATCGAGATTGCCAACTTTGAAGTAAGGAAGGTTTTAGTCAATAACGGCAGCTCAGCCAACATCATCTTCCTCTCCATCTTAAAAAGAATGAACTTGGGGCAGTTGAAGTTTGAACTTATGCATACCTCTTTGGTCGAGTTTGAGGGGTCGAAAATTATTCCAGAAGGGTCCATTAATCTCTCGATGTCATTTGGGGGACATCCCGAAGAAGGACTTTGATGGTAAATTATCCAGTGGTCGACGCCCCATTCATTATAATGTTATTATTGGTCAATCTGCTCTCAATGATTTTTGTGCTATTGTCTCAACCTATCATATGAAGATCAAATTTCCAAACTCGACCGGCACGGGTGAACTGTTGTGTAATATTAAGGAAGTTTGGTGATGTTACAATATTTCGATCGAGTCAAGTGAGCAGAATACTCGATTGCAATTGAAGACTTGGGGGGATGCCTCTATAGCAAAACCTGAGAAGACCTAAGCCAATAAGAAGAGAAAATTCAAGGATACTCGAGTAGAGCCCATCGGGGAGTTTAAAATGGTCGAACTAGAACAAGGAAACCCCGACTAAACAACTCAAATCAGGACAGAAATGGGCTCTCACTTAGAGTGTCTTATGGTCGATTTTCTAAGAAAAAATATTGACATTTTTTCTTGGAAAGCATCTGACGTCCAGGGAATCGACCCCAGTGTGATCATGCACCGACTCAATATTGATCCCTCATACAAACCAATCAAATAGAAAATGAGGGCATTTAATGTCGAGAGGACCCAGATGATCAAAGAGGAAGTCAGAAAACTCCTAGATGTGGGTTATATATTTGAAATTAAACATCCATCTTGACTTTATAATATTGTACTCATGCTAAAAAATGAGGGATAATAGCATATGTGTAATGATTTCATAGATTTTAATAAAGCTTGCCTTAAATTTACTAATAGATTTCACCACTGGTTGTGAGTTATTGAGTATGATGGATGCATTCCAAGGATATCACCAAATATTCATGGCCCCCAAAGATAGGGATAAAACTTCTTTTGCAGTTCTTAATGGAGTTTATTGCTTTTCTGTTATACCTTTTGGACTTAAAAATGCTGGAGCAACCTACCAGAGGCTAGTCAACTTCATGTTCAAGAATGAAATAGGCAAGTTTATGAAGGTGTATGTCGATGACGTGATCGTAAAGATAAAAAAGGCCTAAGATCATTTGCTCTACCTCAATCACACTTTTGCAATATTAAAGGCACTTGGTCTAAAGTTGAATTCAAACAAGTGTATGTTTAGGGTTCGAGGAGGTAAATTTCTAGGCTGTTTGGCCAGTTAACAGGGAATTAAGGCCAATTCATAAAAGATTCAGGCTATTTTGGACATTGACCTATCTCGAACAGTCAGAAATGTGCAGCAGCTAGTCAGGAGGATTATTGCCCTTGGGAGATTCATTGCTCGATTGGTAGACAAAAGCCTATCATTCTTCAAAATTATTAAAAATGCTAAGAAGTTGAGTTTTCAATGGAACGAACAATGTGATCGGGTGTTGGTCGAGTTAAAGCAGTATTTGTTCTTGCCCCCTATACTTACAAAACGCGAACTTGGGAAGTAATTCACATATACTTGGCTATCTTAGAGGTATCAATCAACTCGATCTTAGTCTCGACTAGAGATGGAAACTATCGATTGGTTTATTATTGCAGCAAGTTGCCCCAAGGCCTAGAGCATAACTACTTGGAGATTGAGAAATTCGCCTTGGCATTAGTTACCGTGACCTAAAAATTACGTCCATATGTCTAGTCTCATGCCATGGTAGTGTTGACCAACTAGCCGTTGAAGCAAGTGTTGTTGAAGCTAAACATATAGTAGAGGTTAACAAAATGAGCCATTGAATTGAGAGAACTTGATATCACCTTCCAGCTTCGAACAACCATCAAAGCACAGGTTTTGGTAGACTTTATTGCCGAATAAGTCGATTTGCTGGAGAAAAGCAGTGAAGCCCTTCTTGTTTGGACTTTGCATGTCAATGGATCATCGACCTCAGCAAAAGAGGGAGTGGGAGTAGCTCTCCATTCCCTACCAGTCGCGGAGTACAATTTTGCGATCAAGCTCGACCATGTAGTTACTAATAATGAGGTGGAATATGAAGCTCTCCTTCTGGGGATGAGGATAGCACTCGATCAGGGTGTCAAGCACCTGACTGCGATCACAGATTCCTAGCTGGTAACAGAATAGGTTGAGAAAAATTTTGAGGCTAAAGATTCAACGATGACTCAGGACTTGGTGGAGGTTAGAAAATTACAGTAATCATTCAAAAAATTCACCTTCAGTCAGGTACCTTGATTTGAGAACGAGCGTGTGGATGCCCTATCCAAATTTGCTAGCTCTACCAAAGGCACAAGGATAGGATGATAACTTTTTTGGTTACTGATAGGCCGTTGATTGGCCCACTCGAGAAGAACTTGGTAGGGAACATCGAGGAGATAGTTTTTTCATGGTAGGATCCGATAAAACTCTACTTAAGTCATGGTATAGTCCCCGAAGACAAAAATGAGACTCGACACCTTCAAGGACAAGCTATCAAGTTTGCACTCGGTGTGTATAGCCAACTGTATAATAGGTCGATCTCTGGACCACCCTTGAGGTGCCTAGATCCCAACCACGAGGGAAGATCCCTTGAACAGAAAATCATCCGATATGGATACTTTTGGCTGACATTACTGAAGAATGCTGTTGATTTTGCTCAAAAATATACATCATGCCAAGTCCACTCAAACCTCCTATATCAACCCATCGTACCTATGGTCAATGTTCAAATCTCTTGGCCGTTTGACCAGTTGGGGATTGATATTTTGGGCTCACTGCCAAAGTTAATAGGCCAGTAAAAGTTCATAATCGTGGCGATCGAGTATTTTACCAAGTGAGTCGAGGCTAAGGCTGTTCCAAAGATATTCGACGCAGCCATTAAGAGTTTTATATGGAAAAATATCATGTCATTTTGGCCTACCCAAGATTCTTTTTTTGACAATGGGACCCAGTTCTAGAGCAGAAGTACCAGAGGTTGGTATGAGGCCCTGGGAATCTCCCAACATTTTGCTTTAGTGGGTAACCCTCAGTCGAACAGCTAGACAAAAATGACAAACAAAATGATCCTTAACCACTTGAAAGCTAGGATACCGGGTTGAGTTGGGTAGATGACCTCCCAGGAGTGTTATGGGCATACAAGACAACTCCCTGTACAGTTACAGGTTACAACCCTTATAGTTTGGTCTATGGGTCTGAAGCAGTTATTCCCTCAGAACTCATACAACATACTGCTTGGGTCACTCACTTCCACTCGCTCAAGAACATATCAGAAAAGAAGCTCAACCTTGAGACCATCGTGATTAGAGGTAGGAAGCATACAATACTATGCAGTGCTACAAGTCGCAGATAGCGAAGAACTGCAATAAAATAGTTAAACTGCGCTACTTTAAAGTTGGAGACCTTATTCTCAAAAAAGTGGAGGTATCTAAGAATGTTGGCAAACTCGACCCGAAATGGGAGGGACTTTATACCGTTGTGAAAGTATCAAAGTATAATGCTTATCGACTTGCTAACATTGGTGGGGATGAGCTCCCTCACCTATGGAACACCATCAATTTGAAGAAATTCTACATATGAAATCACATTGTAATCATCTTTGAAGTTTGTGATATAAATAAAGTTCTAGTAATACTGCCACCATTTGTTTCCATTGTCACGATGCATCTACCTCGCACCACTCCAAGTTCATGTCAACCTTGTAGTCAATGAAAAAGTGGCTTCATGCTACTACTCTAAGTTTCATGTCAACCCCGTAGTTGATGAAAAAATAGCTTCATGCTGTCACTCAAGTTTCATGTCGACCACATAGTCGACAGAAAAGTAGCTTCACGCTGCCACTTGAGTTTCATATTAATCCCGCAGTCGACAAAAAAGTAGCTTCACGCTACTTCTCAAATTTTGCATCAATCCCGTAATCGATAACAAAAAAAAAAGTAGCTTCATGCTGCTTAATCAAATTTCGAGTCAACCTCGTAATTGATGTAAAAATAGCTTCACACTGCCAAATCAAAGTTCTAAATTCACCACGCCATTGACTTAAAATAGCTACATACTATCAACTTAAAGCTTTTTAGCCTAGACTATATAATTGAGCTAGTAGTTGATCAACAAGTCGACCATAAAATAATGAAAATTGACTATAGACTATTCAATTAAAATTATTGAATGCGCTTTGACAAGACCATGCGTGTCTCTCAACACTAACCAAAATTGACAACAAAGTTGTTGGATTTTCTTGATAACTAACTTGGTTGTCAACTATTCATCCATACAATTGCGACAGTAAAGTTGCATTCGACAAGAAATATGTGAAATTGATTTCATTCGATAGTAAAGATATGAAAATGATCTTTCATTCATTGGAATGTTCACTACAATAATATTCTATTACAAAAAAAAATGCAAAAGCAAAAACAACAAAAACAATAAAGAGAGTTTCGACATCAAGTCTGGCTCGAACCCACGTAGCTACCTCCCTCTGAGTCTTGGTCAGGCTTCGGCATCGTTGATGTAAGCGGCTGAATGGCTCGGGTTGGTTGCTAAGGCCTTGCGACGTTACTCATGAAATCAGTTGAGCATAGCATGTACTACACAATGTCGACTTGCCCTTTTCTCACTTAGAAGGCAAGGTCCTAGGTGAAGGCAAACTCGTTCACTAATTCAGTTAGTTTGGCCTTGACCTCAGCCTCTTTCATGGGCTCAACGGGAGCGTTTGTCATAGTATCCCTCTCCCTGCCCCCATTAACTTGACATTCCTCAAATTTAGGATAAGGCTGTAGCTTCTCATCTAGGGCAAAGCTTATTCTACTCTTATCTTCTGCTCGAAAAGCATAGCCCAGATACTTGAGCTACTTTATTGCCTTGTTGAATGTACTGCAAGCATTATTAATGGACAGAATTATGCTCGCATCTTGGAAGGTCGAGCTCAATAGGAATTGTTCCACCACTTCCCACCTCATCGTGGGGAGCTATCGAGCGAAGGCCGCCCAAACCTCTCTGAGTGCATTTGTGCATCCGGCCAATTGACCGAAGGAGTAACTCACCTACATATCCAAGTGAGCCTTCTTCAACACAAAGTCCATTTAACTTCTCTTCTCAATAGCCTGTACTAGTTGCTGGTCCTTCGCATCGAGTTGCTCTAGGAGTTCAACCACCTCCTTCATTAACTAGTTGACTTGGAGTTGGGAAGACTTGAACTAAACTTTGAGGGTCGATAAATCTCTCCCTCTCACAGCTCTTCGCAATCCACTAAGGCCAACTCCGATTGATGGTAGAAATGGCATCCTAGCTGGCTTACCTAAAACAGAGAGTGTCAGTCAATAATGTAACTTTTTCAAAAAAGAACTTAATGAGAAATAGTCGACTTCACACTTACCATATTGCTATGGTAGGCTAGAGCCCTGAAAATGCCAACCTGACTGAGGCCCATAAATTTTCATTGGTCAGCAGAAAAAAGCCGGATCACTATCCATTTCAGGGCATTGATGTTTGTCGTCCTTGATTGTATGATAGACGTGGAATTAATTACCTCTATGGTGGGGTTAAGTTCGAAGCAGGGCGATTACAGTTGAGAAAGTTGAAACAGCACCCCATTGCCACACTTGCCAAACAAGTCATAGCCACTCACTACCTTCTACATGCCCTTGTCACCCGCTATTTTTCTGGGTGCTAAGCCTCCCTACTCAATTATTTATCTTTTGCCCCGACCCATGAGACTGCTTTGAATACGCTCTTTATGTTGAGTGGGTTGGGGCACTTATTCGATCTAGGGCACGATGGGGGTAGGAGTGGGGGCCGAGAAGGTTGAGGGGGCAAGCTTTACTATAGGGGCACCTCATCGAGCAGCCACCTGATAACGTTCTTCATTCCTCTACGCTCTTGCTAAAGCTTCTGCTCGACTGTGAGCTATCACTTCTTCTCAATTTGCTAGCAAAAAATAATAAAAACCATCAAAATTGAGCAGAAAGACAGAAATTTATAATTATCACGGTCGACAAAGATCTCTACCTAGCCAATCGCCTATGGGCAAGTCGAGCACGACTGGCGATAGGCTAGCTAGCACCAGATATCTCTCCCCGATTAGAATTGATATCACAATTTACCTAAAATCGATTAGGTCCCGAATGAAAGTGTTGGGCCAACTGGGCGTTTGGTTCCCTGGCATTTCCACATGCCTCATCCACTAACCCTTTGGAATATTAAGCTCCCTAAGCCCTTGAATATAAAGAAAATATTTTTTCCACTCCTGGCCATATGATGAAGAAGGGGCTACTAGGAATTTTTTATGTGGACACAGCGTTAGATAAAAGAACCTAGATTCTTTAATACTATCTGACTTCTGGGACATGGGCAAACGAAACAGATTGAAAAAGTTGGCAAAAAAAGCTCGCTGTTCGAACAGGTGCATCAGCATAGTGAAACTGTAAATGGTGGCAAAATAGTTGGGTTATGCAGACCTCGGGGTCCCCTGAGAGGTCGATTATGGCTGGCACTAAAGGAAACCTAAGGCTACATCATAATCCCTCCTCAAAAACTATTATGCATTACAGTGGAGGTCGATGCATCCTATTCAGAGGCCCAGGCACCAAAAGTTTATATTCATCAGGGATATGATACATCTCCCTCATTCGGACTAGGTCAGCAGGGGAGATCTTAGAGACTATTCCAATGTAATGGTCTGGAGTAAATAATTGACCACACAATGCTAGCACTTCGCTTGGGTCAGCATCGGCCCCAGAAGCAGCTCTCTCAGTACTCAAGCTATTGGAGGTCGAGCTTTCACCTGACAAGCTATCAGAGGTACTATCAGATGCGAACCTAGACGCACTTTCACCCAACCTCCATTTGAAACTGTACACCGTCGGACCTAGTGTCCTCACTATTTGAAGCACTTGACATTTTTACAAAGAAAAATGAAAGAAAGCACAAGCTTGCAAAAGAACTTACAGTAGGTAACTTAAAAACTCTAAAGTGCAGGAAAGATTTAGAGAAATCTGAAAGTACAAACTCGACCAGACCAGATTCAACAAAAGTGAAAAATGAATGTTTCTATCCCACTTATTTATAGGCATTTGAACGTAGGAACCCAAGCGACAGTATTAATTACACTGTTGCCCCTTAGTGCTTTGTATTCCATGATGTAACTAATGCATTAAATGCACAAAATCATCAAAAATCCTAGTTGAGTATTCAAAAATCCTAGTCGAGTATTTAAAAACTACGATCGAGAGTTTAAAACCCTGGTTGAATACACATAACCATCATAACTGTTATTCAGTTGTCTACTCCTTGTTCCTTTTCATCGACAAGCTCGATTAGGACGATAAGTGGGGGGTACTCATGATATGGGATAACCCAACAAGTCTAGCCCAACAAACTATTGACCTCAAAAAGGGCCCCAGACCTACTTAGCATACATAGCCTAATGGCGCTTCTGGACTCAACTGGGCCGAATTACCCAACTACAACTGCCTGGTTGAGCGTATTATTCTCGAGCGCACCCAACGAGAGGTTTTAAGCTACTTTGTCTGTTCGACCATCCCTTTGGTCAAACGCTTTATCTATTTGATGATTGTCAATCAGAGTGTTCACTCCGATGTTGACTCATATTCTTACCATATTTAATGCTCTGACAAGTAGTATGCCTCTGCATTAATGTTATGTGCCACCCAGTATAGTCTTTGCCACCACTCTGGTAGAGAGGCGCACCCCCAGGGTACTATTTATTCTAAAAAGCAGAAGAAGATGCTACCTAAAATAGTATTGGGATTAAAAATGACCAAGAGCCATCTACACTAGATAGAGGCATTTTAGATATATCACCCACGAGGAGAAGTCTATAAATACCTCACTGCCAACCACCCTCCAGGTAATGCTATATACACTATATGCTTTTACTCTATTGCTCAATTATTTTATTTCGATCAATACTAATTTGAGCATCGTAGCACCTTCGTCAGGGGCATTTCGGCAAGTTTAACGTTTACTGTTGGTTGTAAATCTCAAACACTGAAGAATATTACTGATGGATCATTCAACCTCCCTAGTCGAATTAGCCCAAATACTACCCTATTCACTAAATACAATTTTAAACCTAATCATAATTGTAAAAAATATTTTGGGAAAATGGATTTTAGGGAGAAAATTTAAAAATGTGCAAAGTGTTTCTTTTTGTTTTGGAAAAATATAAAAAATGATTTGAGAATAAATTATTTATTTTTTTATATTTTGAGAAGAGACAAATTTTATTATTGATGTCAAATCAGTTGTAGTTTTGTTGAATTTGTATAATGAAATTGATTTTTTTTTTTGTAATATATGTATGTGTATTCATGTTGGATGATGTGTGTGTATATATATGCAATGATTGATATATAGTTGTGATAAAATGATATGTAACTAATTCAAATGGTGATTTATTTTGATATTTATATTTTTATAAATTTAACATTAGCAAATAATGTATTATTTGAAAGAAAATACTTATTAATAAATATTAATTATTTGTGAATCATAATTATATTTTAATTATATAAAATTGACTAATATCATAATTATATCATAATTTTTAATATCAACTTATATAAAAAATTAATTATTATACATTAATTATAAACTAGCTATTGTTTATTAATTAAATATAATTATTTAACTATTTATTATTTACAAGTTATGTATAAATAAATATCATACTAGAAATAATTTTTTTTTATCATAGTTTTAAATAAAATGTGAAGATTAATATTTAATGAAGATTAATATTTTTGAAGAAGATTAATCTATTTATTATATCAAAACATCTTAAATTATTTGTTAAATGAATAAATGTAATATTTAATTAATAGATTAAATATTAAATATAATTAATATATTATTTAATTAATTTAATATGTTATTTAGTAAATAAATTATTTATTAACATTAATTAATTTTTTTATAATTAGTTTAATTAAATTTGTAAATATAAGTTTTAGAATTTTTTAACTAATAAAATTTTAATTTTTTTATATATATAAATATATGTGTGTGTGTGTAAATGCATGTGTGTGTGTATGAGTGAGATGAGTGAATGATAAATGAATAAATGATGTGAAATGTAGAGTGAGAAAAGAGGGAGTATGTGTAGTTTTTAGCACTGTTTAAAAAATCGGACTGGACCGGCCGGTGAACCGGTCTGATTTTCTCAAAAAACTAGAAAAATAAAAAAATATTATATTTTATAAAAATCGTTCAAACTGGCCGGTCAGACCATTGAACTGTTGAACCGGACAGATTTTTTTATTTAATTTTTAATAAAATTATTATTATTATTTTTAATTTTTTTGGGTCTAAAAATAAAGTTTGAAAGTTGAGGTATACTTCACAAGCTATTTAAAAGTAAAAAAATAAGCTTTAATTTAAAGTTTAGAATTTAGAATTAACTTACATACTCACAATTTTAAATTTTAGACTTGATATATTTAAATTATTGTAATTATTTATAATATGAATTGTGAAATTTGGATTGTAATATTAGACAATATCCTTTAAACTCTTTATATTTTATATTTTAGTATTTTATTAATTTTTAAGTAATATATAATATAAATATATATTTTATAATTATGACGTCACGGTTCAATTACGGTTCAACTACGGTTCAACCGATAGTTGAACCAGTAAACCGTAAACCGGTAAGTTTTCCAATTCAATGAACGGTCTAGTTTTTTGAACACTGATTTTTAGAATATAGTGTATTTTAAAATTGAATTGTGAGAATTTTTTGGATATTAAAATTTTAAATTTTAAGAGAAGAATTGAAAAGTATGTACGTATTTTGTAATTGGTTTGGGAATTCAAAAATATTTTAGAAAAGACAATTCTAATGATAGTACTAATGACTTGGACCGGACTCTCACCACTACTTGAACAAGGAATAAAATTCTCTCTCAAAAAAGAAGAATGAGGCTGTCACCACTACTTGAACAGGATGAGTTTCTCTCTCAAAAAAGAAGAATTAAAAGCATGTCAGTTGAGTAAATTACATGATATAGGAGCTCCTAGTTGTGGTTTTTTTTTTAAATATTATAATAATCAATAAAATTTAATTATCAAATTAATTAAATAGAAGTGCAAACTCTATAATTATATGCATATATAATGTGCAACAAAGGACCCATTCGAATTCAAACACGAGACCTCCCATACGAGAGATACCATTGGAATATAAATCACTAGATATATCATAACTCCTAATTTGTTTCTTTAAACAACATGAATTTGACATACTCCTCAAGTATTGGTAGTCGTTGATTATCATCATAACTGTACATAAGAGGAACTATTCTTGCAAGATTGAGAGAAGCCCTTTTGAACAATCACGTCAAAACTTGATTCTGACAAAAACACTCTATGTTAAGACTTTTCCATTCATTTTCTATCATATGAATAACATGCTCTCGTGCTTGCACAGTTGAGAAGCCTTGATGATCTTTTCTGTAGCATTCTATGTACGATCCATCTTTGCCGTCTTGATGTTCGTCATGTATCATGATATATAAATCACATGTAACGTTGATTAACCTTCAATTAATTTTAGTATTTTAATTAAATAATTAAATAAATACATACCTTAGCACTTCCCAAGTCATCCCAGAGGCGAAGAATTGTAGCTACAGAGGACACGAGTTCCAAATGAAATGCACCTCCATTGTTGACTCCGCCAAAACCCAAGAGATAGAATAAATGGACTAGCACCGCATGAACCCCTGAACTCACTTTGCCATTTTCCAGATACAGGTCTGCTGTTGGCAAATCCCCAGACCCAAACCACTTTGCTTCCACTAGAAATGCATTACACAAATTTGCCCACTGCAGTGACATGGACAGGATCAGCACAGAAATTTTCGAGCATTACATTATAAAAAGAAAAATAAACACACACACACACACACACACACATATATGTACATATACCGTTGTTTTTAGGGAATCAATGGGGTTGTATCCATGCTTTTCATAAATCTTGTGGCCTATCTGGTTCGTGGTATCAAGAAGTGCCCGGTAACATATCTTCATGTAGTCTGGCAAAGTGTCAATGGCCGCATAGTCCCATCTACGAAGAAATAAATAGTAAACCATCACTCATACATATGAATTATTATGATTGTGCTAGTTAATTAAGTTATATATATAAATCACGTACTTGTTTATGGCTTCTATAAAGATGGTTAGCTCATCTAGTGTCCCATAAAGATCAAAAATGTCGTCTATCAGGTAAATAAAACCGATGGATTTGGTGAGCTCGACCCTTTGAGCCGACATGCTGATCATCAATGAGGATGGCCATCGACCATGTGTACCATTTCACTGGTTGATTCCTCGCAAGCTTTAGGTTCTCGGCTAAGCCTAGTTCGTGCCACCACCTAAAAGTAACAAGATATGTATACATTCATACTCTTGAGTAAATCAGTTTATTTAATTAATAATTTTGCTTAAGTTAAAGCTTCATAATTTGTCATCTTTTCGTACTTTGAAATTTGTTCCAATTCCTCCTTGTATACTGATTGCCTCTTATGTAAATCCATCACTGCCAGCTCTGTTAATGCTTTTCCCCATTCATACATGCCTCCAAAATCTTGAAGGAAATTTTTTTCTGTCAATCTTGGTATGGTTTTGTGGTAAGGGTGTCTCAACTTGTTAGTAACCATCCTAGACCAGTTGTAGCCCATATCTGCGGCTAAGCACTATCCCTGGAGAAGCTGGCTGCTAAAGTTTGCTGCTTCATCAAGTATATATTCCCCCTCGAGACTTAGCTGGGCGGCTTCATATAGCTCCATCAGTCCTCTGACATCCTGGCTTAGCTTCCCCTTGAACCTTCCATCCTTGCCCTTAAATTTAATTAATACATCTGTATGTCCCATATTAGTATAATTGACATGGAATTACTTTGAGAAACAAGAATTAGGGGGTATTTGGTGAAACTTATTTAAAATGTGTCATAAACTCCTACATCTTATAAGATGTTTTTAAAACTTATAAGATGTTATCTTCTTTTTAAAAAATAAGTTTTTAAAGTGTTTGAGTAAAATAATATTTTGTAACTTATAAGATATATAATTTTGTAATTAATATAATTAAAATTAAATAAATTTCTTAAGATCTTAAAATAAATTAGAAACTTTTTATTTTTTTAAAAAGAATTTATAAGATTATAAAATTGATGTTGCTGAGAGTTGGAGGGTCAAGTACTCTGGTTGATTCAAGTGTTTTAGGCTTGAGATCTGCAACCATGAACACACGTCAACTAGTCGAGAGGCCCTCGACTAAGGCACTCCGACGCTCAAGTTAGTTCCGGTAGATCAGAGAATAGAAATAGTATGTAGTGAATAGTGTAAATGACCTTACCTTGAGCGTGGTGGTACTTGTAGTATTTATAGCCTGTTGTGGGCGTGATTTTACCCAAGTACCCTTATCAGGTGTACTTAGCTTTTCCCATAACAGGGGTTGGGAGTCATTATTTATCTAGATCCCGGTACTGTGCCAGGTAGCGCAATTTTCTGTTTTCCCAGATAACCATGCTAGGAGGAGCACGTCCCTGCTAGAGTTGTTGGCAGGATTGTTGGAGTTGTTGGCAGCGGTCATATCAGTTGTCATGTGTCATCAATGCCGAGGGGTTCGACCTGTGCAGCTTATACCCGGAGGTCGGTTCATGTCGACCGAACTTGAATACTAAAACTTCTGAAATGGCCCTTAGGTCGATACGGGTCGACCGCGGGACTTACCAAATGAGGTTGATACAGGTCAACTAGATAGATGTGCCTTAGGGCTTCGTAGGCTGTCTCGTCTAAAGTTGGGCCTGTTGGGCCCACTGAATTACCCTGTATCATGTTGGGCCTCATGGGCTGTCTCATTTGAAGCTGGACCTATTGGGCCTACTGGGTTATCCTATATCATGAGTCCCTCCAACTCCCGGTCCAGATCGAGTCTGTCGATGAGAAGGAGCAGGGAGTTTATATTCAAACATAGTAGGCAATACGTTCGACCAGGATTTCTGAGCTTTCGACCTGGATTTTTGAAATTTCAACCCGGGTTTTTGAAATTCTAACTCAATTTTTTGAAATATCAACTAGGGTCCAAGGCAGTTTCTTTGCATTTAACGTGGCTATCAGTGCGCCAGATACGAAGCGTGCAGAATACGAAGCCTCTAGGATACGAAGCATATGGGGCAGGCTGTCATGATGGCAGTTACATGATTTTTCGTGCACGATTGCCTATAAATAGAGGGAGCCTCTTCATTTCCACTTTTATGATTTGAATACCAAATAATCACCATCGTTGAAGAGCGTCTTGCTTCGCACCTTTCACTTGAGAAACTTAACACTATAAGTGTCCCTGTCATACCTGCATTTTTTCTGTCTTTACATTGTAGTACCATGTCTGTCAGTGCTGATTCTGGTAGCAATAGGTCTGAAAATATGGTTCGTAGGGGGTATAGTGAGAGTGAGAGTACTGCACAATCTAGCTCATCAACAAGGAAAACCAGTAGTTCACATAGTAGTAGCAATTCTGAACAGGTTAGAGTAGTATCTGAGGGAGAGGCTGGGCCTTCTGAAATGCCTGTTAGCTGAGGTTGATTGTTTACCGTCGATCATTATACTAAAATACCTTCAAAGATAACCAATGCTGACTTGGTGAGGATTAGGGCAGCGTACCATATTCCTGATGAATTCGAAATGATAGCGCCAGGGTCTCGGGGTAGGATG
>JACGDI010005761.1:92538-128384 GCA_014898725.1 Jacaranda copaia
TTGTCTCGTCTAAAGTTGGGCCTGTTGAACCCACTGAATTACCCTATATCATGTTGGACCTCATAAACTGTCTCATTTGAAGCTGGGCCTGTTGGGCCTACTGGATTATCCCATATCAAAAATAAAATGTTAAAATCTCATAAGTTCTTTTTTAAAAAAATTATTAAATAATTTTTAACACCTTATAAACTCTTAAATATCTTATAAGATATTTTAAAAAATTTATAAATTCAACCAAACACCCTCTTAATACAAAAAACTAGGAATATATCTATATGTAAACCTGCAGAAATGCAATGTCCATGTTGCCTCAGCAGACGGAAAAGAAGTGAAACATCATGGAGAGTGCAGAATCCATATATACGATCGCTCGTTGCTACACAAAGTTGCCTGAGAATTGTTTCAATCTCCTCCTGGAAATAGGAGCTGACACCCAGCCTCTGGATGGCATCCACGAAAACCAAACTCTCTCTGGGATAATTTTCTGCCGTTGATTCTAACAAGTGACTAATATCTTCTGCTTTTCGTTCATAGTCCATGGAGAACTTATTCTGTACGCTTGAAATAATTAAAGACTATATATCAATTTCTGGATTCTTAGCCCAAAAAAAGTGAAAGAAAAAAATCATGGTAAACTAAATATGATTCATTAAACTTCACCGGACGGCATGTGATCAGTCCATTGATGAGTTTCTGTGTTGTAGCTCTAGACATGTATTCAGGTTTTGCAGATTTGGTATGGGTATTCAAAAAAGTACAATGGCGGAACACGTGATAAGGGGCCATTGAGGGATGCCATGTGACAATTGAACCTTTTGTTGGAGCTGGAAATTTTTTGAGAAAATTAATTGACCACTATAGAGAGTATGTGGAGATTGCTCTCAACAACCCAAGTGGGGATAAGAGATTTATCAGATATGGGATGCCACTATAGATAGTACATAGGATGCCAAATGGCTGTGCTTGCCTACAAGATAAAATCTCACTTTTTGGTCTCCAAAACATCAAATTTAGTTGAGACCTTGCTTGGATGTAGGTTTTATAAATAATCTTAAAAATCAATGCACAATATTGTCTCAAAGTCAAAATCTGATATGTACAGTATCAGTCTATCTCCTTTACTTCATCTGCACTGTTTAGAGTATCTCCTCTGCTCAAAAGGAATTGTCCTTAAGACTCAATTTTTCTGAAAAGCCTTACGCCCCAAGCTTTGGATTCCTGAAGAAATTCGCCCGTTCTCGTGTGGGCACGTCAATTTCATGTGTGAAACATTGTCCGCATTCCATTTAGGTACCCTATTTGTTGTCTTGTGTGATTCGTTTGTTGCATTGCTTGCTGTATTTAAGTCTGTTGTGTGTCTATGTGCACACCCTCGCACCACACATCACACACTTCATCAAGTATTTAAGTTTGTTGTGTGTCTCTATGTGTCTATATGCCTCAACTTTTTGTGCTTTCTTTTTTGTTCTGTAACATATATCCATGGCTCTTCCTATTTCTCTAAATTCGCGCGTGTTTCCGATATGGCTCTTCCTAGTATTGATAAATGGGTGGGTTGGGTTGGTTATGGGTTGGATTCAAAATAAGTTTATATTTGTGGGTTGAAAATAGATTGGGTTGGATTCAAAATAAGTTTATATTTGTGGGTTGAAAATAGATTGGGTTGGATTTGGATGGATCCAATACAAAAAAGAAAAAAATGTATATATTTTGCTAAATACATTGTATTATTTTATTAAATTATAATTTTTTTATTTGACATATATTAATTAATTATTATTAAATCCTTGTTAATCACATAAAATCAAATCAAATTATGTAAACATATAATTTACTTATTATTTTATAATATTTATATTTTTTCTTTTAACACAAAATAACAATCTTGCTTAATGAATAAAACATAACTATTTAAAATATTTTAAATTTTTAATACCAAATATTTACATTGTACCCAACAAAATATTTACTATACTAGTTGTATTTATTTTTTACTTTTTACTTTTTATATTTAGTCAATATTTGCAAAAGTACTACTTATTTTATTTTTAATTTTTTCAATCTAGCTAGTCCATTATCATTTATCTCAACGATTAAATTCAAATTTGATTTGATATAATAGTATTACTATCAATTTAAAATAATTAAAATATGTATATATCTTGAAAAATATGTCTTTTTAAGAATAAAAAATACAAACCATTTAAATTTAATTTCTTATATCTACTTAAATTATTATTTTTATATAACATATTCAAAAAATATTGAAATATAGTTAATTTTTAATTTTTGAAAATATTATAACTAAAAATGAAAATAAAGTGGGAGCCGTTTCTTCATGTGGAGGCAAAGAAAATGAAATGGACAACCACTGTCAATCCTCTCACATACTAACATTATACAATAAATTTGTTGTGCTTACATATTTATATTTTGGTAGTTTGTAAAAATTGAAAAAAGAAAAAAGAAAAATAATTTTTTATTTATTTTCATATTTCAAGGTTGAAAATAATCAAAGGGCTATAAAATTAACTGGCTAAAATTTTTTTATAAAAAATTGAAGTTTATAAACCAAATAATGATATCATCAAGTTTTATATCATAATCTCAAGTAAAAAGTTACTTGATTAATTCATTCGAATTAAGTTAATAAATTAATTTTTTAAGATTGAATGAGGTGGAGAAATGGTAAATAATTAATTGGTGATATATAATTTATCTAATTTTTAATTTATTTTTTCTTATTTTTAAAGTGTTATAGAAATAAAAATAAAGTGGGGTATGATCTTGGGAGAATGAGAGAATGGAGGGATAATTTTGGAGTTGAAATTGTGTTGAATTATTTAGAAATCATATTTAACCCATTTTAAACTCATTTATATTTAAAATCCATATTCAACTTACTAAAACTCAACCTAACCCAAACCTAATCAAATTATTTTAAATCCAATCCTACCCAAAGTGAATTGGGTTGGAATCATGGGTTTGGACCAATTTTCCCCCCTAGCCATTCCAATTTCTCTGTGAATACAAAGTTGTCTCTGTTTCGGTATGATGTTGTGAATCACATTATATGCTTCTATAGTAATTATAATTTATAGCTGTAAATTGTTTAATTGATGATTATTGATCCGTATTTGATAATTTTTAATTCACCTTCGTTGAGATTTGATATAATAATGTATTATTGCTTTAATTAAAAAAATTTAAGTTACAGTGGAGAGGTCACTGATATTCTAATATTAAAAAAAAAATTGGGATATCATTCTATTTTTCTATAAGTATTTTCATATACGAAATTTTTTATAGAACCATTAATTGTATAGAAATTATCAATATTATAATACAGTTAATAATGTATTCAATTGGTATTTGGGTAATGAAGCGATGTTACAAGTCTCTCAAAATATTTTATAATATATTTGAAAGTTCATAAATATATAATCTGTTTTTAGAGAAAGATCATAAAAGTTCCCAAAATAAAATATGAAGAATTTATATATTTTTCCTCCAAAGTAAGAAATTTCTAATTTACAGGTATGTCAATTGTAAAAAGGGTGACTGAATAGAATTTGATATGGGTTTCAATATAGGGGGACAATTTGAATATGTTTGTTTTCCTTGATACCCCATGTTGTACATCTTGTTCTTGTGCTTACATAGCCTACTTTCTTGCAAACTGGACTAGCAGACGATGACCAAGTTTGGCATGACTAACTAAATTAAACAAAAAGGCTCAAACACGCAACTGTAATGTGCTAGCGAGCGAGGGTGGACATACATAATGAAAGGAGGACGACAATTAGAATAAAGTGAGAAGAGATTAAGAAAAATAAAATACGACATTCCCTTATTTGGATCATCAATCTTAAATAAGAAGTTCGATTATTTCAATAAGTAAGAAGAACACCTATATATATAATAATGAAAACCTTTACACATTGAGATGACTAGAAGAAAAAGGGCAATAGATTTTAAAATTACTTATTATCATTCTTAGTGGGGACATCATTGAAAATGTGTTTATTTTAATTTTGATCGACGGTTTCACTTAAAGAAAAAATAAAGTACAATACAATGAATATTGAATTTATATCTAATTACTTGAAATTTAGTCATATTTAATTAATATTACAATGTAAGTATGTTAAAATGGGTTCAATCATCCTCTAAACAATTCAAGCTAATGTGATAAGGAGAATTTAACTGATTTAATGCATGAATGCATAAATTACTAAATTAGTAATGAAAAAAAGATTATTATTATTACTGCTACACATGAAATACAAGAATTTATTTTTTATTTATTAGTATTTTTATTACTAACAAAAAGAAATAAAAAATAATGTTAAAATAGAATTCAATTTAGGTATTGAAAGTAATCGAACATAGCACTGCATAAATTTTTTATTTTTTTGGATAAATACTATGATTTTTTATTTTTTTTGAATTATAAAGTTAGGAACAAAATGAAAAAGATGTGCAAACTTTGCACATCCGTCTGTTTATAAAAAATGGGTAACACTATTACTTAATCTTCAAATATAATTTTAGAATTAGGCAATCATTGATAGGGGAAAGTTGCGAAAAATTGTCTAATTTTGACTGATTTGGTATGGAAAATTGAGTGTTTCTATTATTCCATATACTTTTATTGTTACTATGTTTACTAAAATATTGGGAATTGAAGTACTATATAAACTACCAATAGAAGTGATTTCTATGTTAAGTTTTAAGTGATTCGGGTTAAGGTAATTTATTTAGTAAGAAAATTTAAAAATATAATCTAAAATAGTAGTTATTTACAAATATTTGATAATATAAAAGTTAGTAGCAATGTAATTACATATTATCCAAAATTTTCCTACTGTCATACAAATATTAAAATACTAGGAACTAAAAAACTGACATTAATTAAGAAATAGGAAAACAATGTTTAATCAACACGTAGGATGTGCTAAGGTAATTTATTTGTTATGAAAATTAAAAAAAATCTAAAATAGTAATTTATTTACAAATATTTGATAATACCAAAATAGTAATTAACTTGTAAATTATACCAAATTATTTCCTATGGTCATACCAAAATTAAAGTACTAGCAATTAAAATATTGGCATTAATTAAAAAATAGGGAAAAAAATGTTTTACCAACCAATAAGGATGTATTAAGGTAATTTATTTATTATGAATTTAAAAAAAAATCTATACTGTTACTTTATTTATAAATATTATTAACATGGGACTTGAATTTTGTTAAGTTTATAACTACTATTGCTATTAGTATCTATGTGTAAACATTGCTACACAGAGGCGATTATAATAATAGGCATTGCAATACAGAGGCGATTATAATAATAGGCACCCTAAACATTAAAGTAAATCTTTAGTTTTGTTGTAGTTTTTTGTGTATTCAATAGTGACAAATGTAGGTGTATTTTCACACCATAATCTTGTTATGCTTGTATTAAAATTGTCCTTCGTGTGACTTGAATTACATATATACACATAGCTCACATATTTTCATTTGTCAGAGAACTTATATGTAAGAATTTTGACACATTGATATGTACCTACTTTCACAAACACATTTTGATAATAGATGGCATTTAGTTCACAAGTGTCAGAATCGTCTTCTGGAGATGAGGCGTTGTGGCCCAAGAGGAATGAGGCCACCTTCATATAGTTTATGTACGACGAGGTTCCAAAAGGGGGTTCCGAGGGGGGTCACACTTCTTGCCCGCACAGTGGATAGATCGATTGGTTAAAATGGAAGACACTTGCCCTAGCTACAATTATAGTATAGCACAACTATAAGAAAAATCATATAAGTTCAATCAAACTTGGTGTAAGTACCATAACTTACTATCGGCTGATACTGACTTCGGATGGGACAATGCAAATAATCTCATAACTACTAATGAGGAGTGATGGGCTAGATGACTCGTGGTAATTTAACTCTTAATTACCTCCCTCACTATATCATTAACCCTTCATATATATTAGTCATTAGTTAATGCCCTTTTCCAAATGTTTCCTTAGACTAATTCCGGCAAAGCTTATTTGTGATATAAACCCTTACTGCACTACCAAGGGCTCACCATGATATACGCTCGAACAACTGCCATAGGCCATAGGGCATGTTCCTCTGCGCAGGGTTCCTTCTCTAGTGGGTCCAAACATTCACATGAGGAGGCTTTTATGGCCACCCTAAGCATGGGCGATGATCTTGATGATAGTGTATTCTTTATGTCACCAGCTTCCCAACTCCTATCTACCCAATTTATTGCTTCTTCTTCAAGTTGCAGTATAACCTATAGGAAGAAGGGTTATGACTAGAGGTGTATAATGAATCGAGCTAGCTCACAAGATTTTGATTATAGCTCGACTCAAGTTCGAGCTTTAATATGAGTCGAGTTCGAGCTTTATTTCAGTTGTTCGAAAGCTCTGTTTTTAAATATTTTTATATGTTAATTAAGCAATTAATATATATTAATAATTTACTTTTTTTCTAATTTTAAATATTTATTATATATAATTAAATAATTATAATATATTATAATTATAATATAATTTTAAATATTTATTATATATTTTTAAATATTTATTATATATTTTATTTAAATTATTTTATTAATTAGTATTATAATTATAATATATTAATAATTTAATATTTTTATTTAATTTAAAATTTTCTGGTGAGCTGGCTTGAGTTTGAGCCCTTAAAAGCAAGCTCATCGAGCTCAAGCTTGAGCCTATAATTTTTGCCAAGCTCGACTCGTTTACCCCCTAGTCATGACCTATCAGTCGTTACTATACACTTGTTCACACAAGGGCAAATGAGGCCATTGCCGCACAGAGTGATCTAAATCCTATCACCACAGTGGAGATATGCATGAAGAAGTTGAGCAAGATTCCTAATTTGCCCAATGACCTGTTTTACTATGCTCTGTCCAAGCTTGAGGATCCTATGCGACGTAGGATGTTCTTAGCCTTCCCATCCGACCGTAGACGAGCGTATCTCAAGTTGCTTCCCTAATTTGCTATTTATTCAGCTAATTATGATTTGATTTAAGCCTAACCATGCTTTTCTTTTCTTAGCTTTGTGTGTTTTTTTTCTTGCATATGCTATGACTACTTATCGGAACTTTGTGGTAAGAAAATGTGTTAAGTTCAACTCTATTTTGCTAATCTGTTGATATCCATTTCTGTTAATGTCATGTTGTCTTACCTGATGAATGTTTGCGATTGTAATATTTGCATCGATACAAGTTTTGTTTTTTCTATTTTCAAGTGCAATTGTAATTTCATCATGTAGCGATGGACGTTGACAACAATGGAGACCACAATAACGACATTGTCGACAATGTAGTTGATGATGTGGTAGACGATGTTGGTGGTGATAGCATCAATGCATCATGGAGAAATTTGAACCGAATGTTCGACGATTTTCCATACTTATACCAAACTTCCCCTCGTGCATTCTCAAATATGTTGCGCACACCATGTTGCACTTCTTAATTTTGCAATCCAGATTGGTTGAACAAATTGTTACAAGGACATGACGGTCATTTTGAAGACCAACTGTGCCTTTCCAAAGACTATATTCATCTACTATATTCGCTCATAAGAGATAAGGGTCTAGTAGACAAGCACTAGATGACAAAGACCTTTGTTGAGGAGTCTGTTGTTATTTTTTTGCACACAATTAGAATGCACCATTGACATAGAATTATGGTAGAATGATTCCAGCACTCGCTAGAAACAATCGCCAGGCACTGTAAAACGATATGCGATGCTCTATGTGCATTGGCACCAAAGTACATTAAGTCCCTAGATTTTAGCATAGTTTCCTAGTTTATACGTCAATAACCTGAACTTATTTCCTTACTTTAAGGTACAGATCGTAACTAGTCGCTAGCTTAGCAATACACACAATGAGCTAAAGATTAGGCCAATAGTTAATTATTGCATTCCTTCGATGCAAGACTACATTGGCGCAATTGATGGGATAATCATACTTGCTTAGTTGCCATCTCATAGCCAGGCTACATATTGTTGCAGAAAAGCAATTATCGCACAAAATGTGATGGCTGCATGTGACTTCAATTTGATGCTCACATTCGTTTTGTTTAGATGGGAAGAAAGTGCAAACGATGCACGAGTATTTGTTGATGCCATCTCCAATCCTGCATACAATTTCCCATGGCCTCCTTAAGGTACATATCACAAATAATCTCATGCACTACACTTTAGATATCAATTTGGATTAGTGTTCATGAGCTACTCTTTATATCGTTGGTAAGTACTACGTCATGGATTCTGAATATACAAACTTTCTTGGATTTTTTTCACCTTACAGGGAAAAGAGGTATCACCTTCCTAATTGGCGTGGGGCGAATAATGGGCCACACACTGTTAGAGAATTATTTAATCGTAGGCATGTGACAGTGAAGAACCGCATAGAGCGATGCTTTGGTATCTTGAAGCAAGGTTTCCTATTGTTCGCGGTCTAGTGTCAAGCTACCTCGTGTCAACACAATTTGATATTGTCATTGCATGCTTCATCCTTCATAAATTTGTCCAAAGACATGTTTACTTTGATGATATAATTCAGCAGTACAAGGAACCAAACCACCATTAGGAGGATGAAGGACTATCTTGATCACAAAATCGCTGCCCTGTAGACATATCTAAGGCTGCATTATGGCAGCAAAACTTGTTTCGTGACATGATCGCTCAACAATTATAGCGTGACCATATTGGCCAGTACCAGCCATTCATGTACTTGAATAACCGCCCAACAATTATAGCGTGACCATATTGGCCAGTACCAGCCATTCATGTACTTGAATAACGATTTCATATATGTTTTCAAAATTTGGATATCATATCATGTTGTCTTCATTGTCACATGAACTATTACTATCAATCTCTTATTTACTATTGAAAATGTTCTGTGTCATTTACTTATTACCTCATAAGTAACCCCTACCTATCCACCTTGTAGCCTTTATATCTGCACCTCTTTAGGATTGTTCAAATGCGCATGCTGCAGATGTTCATGTTTTATGATGATTACTACTGCCATTGTATTACTCACCGTTCCTAGTCGCCTTGTGAGTTACGTGTAACATATTCTTTATTTGTTATGATCCTTTACAAATTATGTAGTTCTATGGCTTATGTGTAGTAATTACAAATACTCATGACATTGAATGTTTGGTAATTTTAAGTATTAATAAACCTACTAGTACTTGAATGCTAACTTTCTATTTTTTTTTCTACGTGTATTATGTTGCGCATCTATTGCATTACTAGAATATAATTGATTTACCTAGACAGGTTTGTGCTTCCAATCATTAATGGGTTTTTAATTTTTTCTTTTGCTACTGAAGTGAAACTAGGGATGCCGCACACAAGGAACCAAACTATCAACGATTATTTTCATGATGCCTATTGGACAGGCAAGAAGGAGGTAACACTACTCCGCCTCATGATGCCTTTAGTTACTAGCACGGATATTTCATTTCATCTCGCCTTATACCACTTGTGTGCTAGCATGTCTCAACACCTATCCCATCAGTTTGGACATAAGATATCAGTGTAGAAGCTCAAAAGGAAGGTTATTGCTTTGCGTCACCATTACTTCACATTTGTGGAGTTCACATCTTTTCCAGGAGTAGATCACAATGTGACTATGAACACTGTGCGCGTAGATGGATAGTACTAGGCTAACATTGGACTTGTGCGTTATTTTTGTTTCATTTCTACAATGTAAACATTTTTGTACAAAGGTGTTCTGTATGATGACCATGCCTACTAGTAATATGTATATTTAATGCCCTCACAGGAGACTATACAGCAGCGACACTTTCGTGTCCCTGGGGAGCCACTATTCATACAATTAAGCTACATCTTTAGTT
Organism: Jacaranda copaia; assembly: GCA_014898725.1. Classification (NCBI taxonomy): domain Eukaryota; kingdom Viridiplantae; phylum Streptophyta; class Magnoliopsida; order Lamiales; family Bignoniaceae; genus Jacaranda; species Jacaranda copaia. Next base: position 102,463 of record JACGDI010005761.1, read on the forward strand.
ACGGATGAGCGGCAAACCTTGACGATGACGTTGCTGATGGAGATGGCTTGGTAGCCCCCATCTTTCTCTGGAACTTCGATTTTGAGCATTTACTCGGGGCATATATGCCCCCTCCACATCATGCATCCCCGCAGCGACCACATTTGCCTTCACCATAGCATGGCATTCTTCATGTTTCTAACACTCAAGAGTCTAGTGATGTCACATCATCATCTGTTCAGGAGCCTCAGGATGCTTGGGAGGCTGCACTCTTGAGAGAGGCATCATACAGGACTGGATGAGGCTCAGAGGGCACTTTAGAAAGCACTGAAAGGTATCTTAATGCAGCTGAATATCACGGCTGGGAGCATTGGCCTTGATTAGATATTTACCACTGTTGCTATACTGTTACACCGTTGCATCATTGTATTTAGATTTCTTTGGACTTTCAATTTACTGTTAATGTTGTGTTACGCATCTTGATTAGAATTATGCTTGTGCTTGCTTATGTGTCATCGTGCTATTGCCGACTAATAGACTTATATGTAACCCGACTCTTATGTAACGTGCCACATATAGCCTTTTACTTATTATGTTTGTCTTAAAAAGCACATGTTATTTTCTATAAATATTCTACGTACTATTTGGATTTATATCATGCGTTCTTAATGCAAATGTACATAACTAATACATTTGCAGAATTTAATATCCAAATAAGGTATGTAAATAATAATGGTCACATTTTTTATACAATAACAGAGTAAGGTATAAAATAAATAACATACTTCATTAGTTAATTTTCGACAATATGCTTGTTCCATTTAATTTTGTAATTATAGAAAAACAATTTTAAAAAAGTTTGACTAAACTTTTGCAAAGTTATGATTTATTAAAATTTTAAAATATCAATAAATTTTGTCTATATTATAAATCCCAATCAAATTGAATTTTAGCAAAATTTGAATCATTAATGCACGACGTATATTTTAAATTTAAAAAATATTGATTTAGTGAATTTATAGAATATCTATAAAATTTTCTATATCATAAATCCTAAACAAAACCCAAAACACCAAAAATTGATTTATTAATACACAATAGTTTTTTTTTATGTTTAAAAACAATATTTTCAATTTAACATATTTATAGATTTGTCTTATTTTTTTAATATATTATTACTACCAAACAAATAAAATAAATAAAAATAAATTTATTCATATACAATATTTTGGTAAGAGTTAAAGGAAAAAATTAATTTATTAAAATTAAAAATTTATTGAAAATTGTTAATTTATTTTAAATCCCAAGCAAACCTTAAAAAAACAAATCTCATAAACAATCACATTATCTCAAATAAATTTCTTAAACATACCTAAAAAACAATATCATAACTATTTACAACTTCAAATCACATCAACACATTACATCATAATAATTATTACACTTTCTCTCACAAACATGCATAATCTCATCTCTCATTTCCATATATGTTAAACACCGAAACATTTTCAAAATCTTTAAAACACAAAAATATGAAACTATTCTCATAAGCAATTACAACCATATAGAGTCCATTAGCCTATTTAGCTTGTGTTTTACAGCTATGGTTGAATCTAGTGGATAAAGTAGTGATACTCTCGTTTTCTTGGTTAGGTCTGTCAATGAATGGAGTATTATCATATTTATGTCTAAAAAGTCATATTCATATTCCATACCCATACTTATTCTTATTAAAAATAATATAATGGGTATAAATAGGGTCTACATCCATATAATACTCATGTACCCATATCCAAAATTGCACATTGCTTCATACTTAAATTTAATCTATTAACTAAAAAATTATCTATATCGAAATTAAATCTATACTAATGACAAACTTTTTATATTTAAAAATTACAAATATGTAAATAAACAGTACCAATTAAATAGTTTTTCATTAAAACATTAAACTAAATTAATAAATTAACAAAGTTAATATAGTGGAATAGTTTTTTTTTTCTTTTTAAATAATAATTGGAGTAGCAACAATGACAACTAAACAATTTTCTTTCATAAAATTAACAATGGTATAAACATTGTTATAAAAACTGCTAACAAAATTAATTTTATTAATCATTTTATAAAAACTTTATTAATGATAAAACATTAAAAATAAAGATTAACTAAATTAAATTTAATAACTAAATTAAATTAAATATTGATTTTTTTTTTGTTGGTATCGTTAGCCAAAAAATATCATTAGTATATATTGAGAAAATGAGTTTGTACATTAAAAACATAAGTCCAATAAACTAGACCCAATGAGTCTTAGATTAGATAGGATAGGATTGAATTATGGTCTAATTCTTTTGGTTATCTTAAGATAAGATAGACATAGAGTATTTTTATTTGAGTATTTTAAAATATGAATCTAGACGGAGTAAAATTTTACCATTGATAGGCCTATTCTTAGTATATACACCTATCCTTAAAGACTTTAAGGAATCAAAACCGTAACTTCAACCCAAATACGTATACAACAAACTCTACAAATTAAAATATTATTTGGAAAAATTATATTGTGTCAGTCGCTTTTATTATTTTCATTCATGAAATATCAGTCAAAGTATTTGGAGAAGATGTTATATCGATCACTTTCGTTACTTTCGTCTCTAGGATAGTTATATTATATTAATTTAATTTCATCTAATAATCAATGTGTCTCAGAGGTTTAACATACTCTTAGCTATCAAAATAATTTAATATCTTACTTGATAGAACTGCTATGAAAATGTTTAGTTATGCTACTTCATAATAAAATTATTTTTGAGAAATATAATTAAATATATCCTTTTTTTTTTTCAAAACACAATTTTTTTTCAAAATATTTTCTACTATTCTTCATTATCTTCCAAATTTCCTTATTTTTCAATATATATACATATTATTACTATATAATATAAGCGGTGATGCGTGTGTGTATGTGTGACTTTCTTTTGATTGCGCATTAGTGTTTTTTTTTTTTAATTTTTTGCCTTCTGTCCTAAAAAACGACGTCGTTTCAAATTGTTAATGCTTTACTAAATTGTGCATTCTGCTAGCATAGGTGTTCTTCATTTTGTTCTTTGCCGGAATGGTTAAAAGAAAGTAAGGATTTTTTATTTATTTTTTCTTCTCTATCTTTATCTCTCTTTTCCAGGCTGGTTTTCTTCTATGTGTATCGGGGAGTGAAGTCAGAGGGTTTTTCCAATCTATGGCTAGCCTGCATGTTAATTTTTTCACACATAGAGAGTGTTGCAGTGTTTGTTCATCTATATTGCTTGACCTTTCTGAGGGTTTTGCTTTATCGGTGAAGTGATTTTTGCAATTCTACCAAAATGGCTTGCAAAACTGTGATTTCCCATGCCAACGGTGTAATCTTTGCCCAAATATTTCCACTATTTTTGGCAAAGCATTTAAAAAAATTTCTTAAAATCTGGAAGTTCATTGGGTCTTTTTCTTGAGAATCTTTTGTTTTGCAGGTGAGATTGGACCCAAAGAAGAAAAGAGAGACGAGGAGCCCTATGGAGACCAAGTCAGTGGTGGGGATGATGATGATGAAGGTGAAGAAAGAGATTATACGACAAGTTTCTTCCGCTGTTTTCTAGAAATGTTTACAGGTGTAATTTCTCTTCTTTTATTATTTGTACGCTCTTCTAATGTGTTTTTATTGATCCTAGGGTTCTAGATTTTGAAATTCTTTTGTAGCTTTTCTTGTGGCTGGAAGAAGAGGATGCAAACAGTGGTGAGGAGGATGAAATAGCTAATTTTATTGTTGATGAAGAAGTTAATAAGCATGGAGCATGGAGCTCTAGTGAGTTATATCTTGTGCACCGATATTGTGAACTGTGGCCCTTGATTGATATTGTAATTTTTAAATATACATTGGCCTTTTTATGCAGGAGGAAGAAACCCAAGAAGAGTGGGCAAAGACTAGGAATTTCTTCATCTACACTCTAAGAAGCACACAAAATATTTGGTGATGTTGAAAACCGCTGGAGGCTTACCAAGTTGGAAGTGAGGGACAGGTTTACTAAAACTGGTGAAAGCAGCCTTGATGATCAATATATTTAGCTTTTTATGGCATTACTATAGGCTAAGGGCTATAGGAATCATGTGTTGAGCTCTACTATTTTTAAGGCTTCATGTTTTGGTCATGGAATTTATAGGTACTTCTATTATGCTCATTACTTATGGTATATGTGTAATATTGATTTATGTTCTTGTCAGATTGATAGGTTATATGGTTATTAGCACCTTTTATCAACAAACAAAACTAGACTTGATCAAATCTCGTTATCTACACAATGGAAGAAGCAGTACATTTTTCCTAGTGAAAACTATTGTCCAAGTATTGCCTTGGGAGTTTTCTTAAGCATGATATACTAAATATTGCTGGATTTTATAATTATGCTCAGAAATAGTGGTATGTGATTGATAGCTACCCAGTACAACCTACAACTAATGAACTCATCAAATTAGATGAGTTCTATCAGTTCTTATGCATATATGTATATATGTATGTATAATTGCATTATTTAGTACTGGATGCTAATCTGGCTGATAGTGAAGCTTGTTCACTAATCTGAAGGGCTGATCTTTTTCTTGGTTTTTCTATCTTAAGGAGCCAATGAGCTTGCAATATTGGTAGATTATTATGGATGTGTGATTGCAGCATATGATATACAAACCACAAGATGTGATTTGTATAGGTATGTTAGTATGAAATGTCTGTTCCAAGTTAGCTTCTTTTGATAGTATTGTGGCTGGGTTCTTACTATCATTTGATTGCTCATTCTTTGCAATTGTATCTATAGGAAAAGAACTTTGATGAAAAAGTGATGCTGATATATGATAGGCTCCATTATGATGCTTTAGCTGTATGAACTTTGTCTCTCAACTTATTTCTCTATAGATGTGTGCGTGCGTGCATGCTTGTGAGGTGTGCATGTTTTGAATCATTTGGAAATGATTGAGAGACAGCCTACTTAGGGGGAAAAAATGCTTATGCCTTCAGATAAGCTTTCTATGAAAGAGTTGTTATGTTTAGAAGACTTTTGCACTTTTGATTGACTGTTAGTTGCTCAGTTTGCATCAAGCATGCATGTTATAAGTTATTTATATATGATTAAGTAGAGGGTTCTTTAGTTTATTAGGTTATGTTACCTGCTTGTGCCGTTAGACAACCTTTGTTTGTCTGAGTTCTTATTTTAGGTAGAATTTGGCTTTCTTTAATAGATCATGCAGTGTAATTTTACTTTAGTTAGTTTAGTTAATACATCCTAAATAAATGGAAAGAATAGTTCTAGTAGCCTGAGAAGATAGCAACCTATTAGCAGATTACAATACACGCCCTCTTGACACAATTTATAGCAACTTTATTGATGCTTTCCCTGTGGTGAGTGTTTCGTGTTATTATAGCTTTACATTCTTGGCATTTAGTTTGTCCGGTCATAGATTAGACTAAATGTATCTTGATCATTTTAAAGTTGATTGATATTTCTTGGTATAGGTGAAATATTGCTCGAAAAAATGGCAAGTGCCTCATACATTTCTTGACTTGTGAAGTTTATGGCAAAACAAGTGGTTGCTTTTTACCCAAAGATAGCCCATTATGGCAGGTGAGCTATTGCTTTCATTTCCTATGACTTTTTAGATGAGATTTCTTGATTAGAGGATCTATGGTTTACTTGATGAGTTTTCATGCCTCCCTTTCCACCAAGATAAAAATTTATGAAACTAAGGCTATAAATAAACTAACAAGCCTTTTCAAATAGAACTATATCGTTGCTTTACTAAAAATTATGCCTTTTGTGCCCATAATATATCAAAAGAATATATAAGGGAGTGGGGCTTTGTAGTAAAACATGGAATAGACTTCCAATTGTGTAGGTAAGGGAGGGAAGGAGTTTCATTAGATGGTCTACTGAAAATTTTCTGAATAATCACTCACTTTCTGCACCAAGACCCTGCTTACTATGTTCTTAAGAAAGATGCCTCCCCTTGCATTTTTGGTCCTATTGAGAAATAGAGATGGTCATATGCATGTGCAAAGCAGTTAATTGAGAGGTTTATATCTGGTGAGTTGATGATCTTGTGTTTTGTAATAGTTCAATTTTTCCATTAAAATTCGTCTTTGTATTGTTCTTATATTACTTGTTCTACAGCTGAGGGTGCTGAGAATGGCCTTGAATTTACAATTGCGAGGCCCTTGAACTGCATTGATCCTAGAATGAATTTCATACCTGGATTTGATGAACCAAGTGAAGGTGTTCCAAGATTTATGGCCTGCGTTAGCAATACAAGATCATTTTCTCATGATTTATTGCCTTGAATAATTACTTTAGCTTGTTTCATTTCCCATTTGCCGGCTCTTTTTCTGTCCAGAATCTCTTAAAGGCGTGAACCACTGAGGTTTGTGGATGGTGGCCAATCACAGAGAACTTTTGCTTATATCAAGGATGCCATTGAAGCTGTTCTTTTGATGATTGTATGTTCTATGTTTGTTTCCCTAATCTTTCTGTTTGTCATTAATATATAGAATTGTAGTTAAGTGGGGTGACGATTTTTCTCAGGAAAATCCTGCTAGGGCTAATACTCAAATATATAATGTTGGCAACCCTAACAATGAAGTTACCGTCAGGTAGCTTGCTGAAATGATGACTCAAGTAAATTAGATAACTTCATAATTGTCTTTGAACTGTTAATGCTTTCATGATTTCCTCCTATCAATTTGGAAACTAATTTCCTCAAATTCCTCCATTTATTGCATGGTTTGATGGAAATGGGAACCTCGTGTCACATGGCCCAGCATCACCAATGTTTGGAGACAATTGCCACGAGAATAAGAGGTGTAGAATGTTATGGTATTAACCTCTTCTATCATAATTCTGTTAAAATAAATTACTAAGTACTTTTCCCAGCCCCAACTTTCGGGCAGAAAAAAAAAGGAATATAATGAGAACATAGAAGAAGAAGAATGCCAAAGTTCCTTATTTGCTCCTGTGGATTGAGTTCTGGTGTGCTGGAACTCTACTTGGGCTACTGCTATAGGCTGCGCATGCCTGTTGCCTTTTATCTTTACCGCTGCGGAGCTGGAATCGCAGAAGTTTGCTACTGTGTTATGCATCTAATTTGAAGAAACCAACTGTCAGTGGGAGTTTGCTGAATTTGGTTGTTTAAAGGCTTGAGCTGTGGAGCTTTGATACAGTTGATTCGATGTGCTTATATTTAGAAACTGTTTTGCTGTTGAAAGGCTTGATTGTGGCTGCTGTTCCCCCATTTCAGTTCTCCACGTGATTATGTTGCTGAATGTTCAATTTAGCTGCTGGAGAAAGTCGCTAATCATGGTCATTTTGTGCTTTTCGTCTAATATTGCAGGGTATATCTTGAACAGAATTTTTATTTTGAAGCACAATTGTTTCTTTTTTAAAGACTTTATAACTATGGCATGCTTGTAATGCAAGATAGATGTGCCATGTATAGTTTAAATAGATTGCTTGTATGATTTTAGGCACAATGCTGTACTTTGTGATCGGACATTTTGTTTTCTTTTAATGATAATTTTATATGTTTTTTATTCCTTAATTTCTATCTCTCGTAAAATTATTAAGATAAATTTTACAATTTTCTACTATTTTCTTATGAAATAATTTGACAAAACTGCATATTAAAAAAAAAAAAAACTCTCATACAAAATTATTGTACTATAACATTTGATGCATGTTTAGTATTTTAAAAAATACAACAAATAAGAATCGATTAATTCATTTGGGGTAAGTGGCATTTTGTTGCCATTAAAATGGTTAAAACGTAAATGATGCACTGGGAAATATAAAACAAATAATTAAACATCCTTTTAAATGTTTGAAAAAAAAAAACACAAATCTCATGATTCAGTTATCTTATTTTTATAATTTATACAATTAGAAAGGATCAACATACCCCTACACATACACATAATTGTAGTTACCAATTATCATCGTGTATCATTCACAGTCATGTTTATTAAGGATCTAAATGTGTATCACGTAATCTGTATATTTACAAATTATATGTATATTTGAGTATTTTGTTAACATGTTTCAATTAGCATCCCCCACACATAAAACTTTGAATTTATAACATTATATTATTTTACTGCAATACTGGATTCTTTTTTGAATAAAATCACAAAATGTTAACAAAATAATATATTTTATTCTACAACGTTCAAAATAAAATATAAATTCTACACATAAATAATTCTGAAATTTAAGTATTATGAAAAAAAAAAGAAAAAAATAATAGGTTAAGTAGAAATTCCTAACTTATGTTCTGCATTTTCAATCAAATTGTCTATATAAATTAAAGTGGGGTTTTATTTTCCATTCCTTTGAAAAGAAAAGAATATAATTAGCTGTTTCTCATTCCACATAGGATTATTGTGTGTGTGTGTGTGTGTGTGTTTTTGAATAATCAAATCTGTAGATTTGCAAGAAAAATTACTCGCGTATCACTCTGCAGCCAACATTTGCCTATCCGCATTTGAAATATCACTCTCAAATTCAATTTTAAAAATAATTAATTCATTGAACGCATGCATGAAAGTATCAAAATTTTGATTTTCGTCTTTTTCTTTAATTTCTTTTGCTATTTCACATCTCTGCGTAAAATGCCATTATCATTTTCTGTTCTTACCGTCAGTGGCTGTGATCGCCGCCGCAGCCTTGAGATGTCTTAGGAAAAAGTGAAATAGGAGTCATGCTCATGCCTACTTTTTTGTCACATTTTGTGAGGCGAGTGTCGCGTCTAATGAAGCAGAAAAACATGGGATCCATCCATGCACTTTGACGGGGTTTTCTACATTCCGTGCTCCTAGTTATGAGTTATCATCCCCTATTCATTTTTTAACTCTTCATATTAATTTGATTTAATTTTCATCATTAAATCATTATAAAATAAAGAACTATGATTCTTCTATAAAATCATCTTTTTTTAAAATTAATTAATTATGAAAAATAAAATAAAAATTATTATCTTTTTTATATTAAATGACTAAATTAACTTTATTAATTTTAAAAATTAAAGTCTTTTTTTCTTATATTAATCCCCAATTCAATCTGAATTCAACTAGAAGAAATAAACCCTAATAAACGAATTCAACCAGAAAAAAAAATTAAAGAAAACTCATTCATTTCAATACTAGTTGAATGAATATTTCCCCCCAAGTACCTCACTTTGTAATAATATGAAACCACTAACTCCCAAGTACACTTTTCTTCCAAACAATGTAAAGGTACAGAAAACTTTCTCCTTTTCTTGAATAATTAAAAATGGGAAGCACACATCCACCTCTAATAGTTCCTTAACCATTTATTCATTGGATTGCTCTATCATCTCCAGTGATATATTTGATCAGCAGAGGTAAATTTAGAGACCAAAACACCTATGTCAAGATTTGGACTCCAGGGTTACACTTCCAAAATCCACAATTTAATCGGATCAAATAAGACAATAACGGAAAACAATAGATTGAGGCAGTAGCAAAACTTTAGGAAAGATTCAGTTCACAGAAATCTTAATTGTCTGCGAGTTTTCCATGGTATAACAATTTTTATAAAATATCATTTTCTTTATTTTAAAATTTCTTCAAGGTATAATGATTCTTCTTACAATAATATTGATTCTGCGAGTTTTCTTTAATTTTCTCTTGGTTGAATTCATTTTGTTAGGTTTTATTTCTTCTGGTTAAATTCTTACTGAATTAGGGTTTAATATAAGAAAACAGGGGTTTTTAATTTTTTTAAATTAATAAGGTTAATTTAGTCATTTAATATCAAAAAGATAATAATTTTTATTTTGTTTTTTTATAATTTAATTTTAGAAAAAGGTGGTTCCATGAAAAAACCATAGAAGAACCATCATTTTTTATTTAGTAATGGTTCAAAGGTGGGAATTAAATTAAACTAGTATGAATGGCTAAAAAGTTGGTACGTGATGATAAGTTAGAACTATGGATACGAGACCCTGGAAAACCCCCACTTTGAATATATCTATATCTATATCTATATGTGCTATTAATAAAATATCTATCTTTTTATTGGTGTGTTTTTAAGTACTTTTCTAAAATATTTTTATTTTTTATTTTTTAATGCCATAACTATAGAATAACTATCACATCATTCCTATCACATTACTACGACTTAGTTCCACAATAATACATGAATATTATACATATTTTTAGTTCTCCATAATTTTGTTTCCAATTTTTCTGCAATTATGTTATCTTTTATTTATATTATTTTATTATTTTTGTTTATTAATAATTGCACACATATTGAATGTGCCTCAATCACTAGTTATTAATAAAGAGTTTACCTTTTTTGTATGTTTTCAAGTGTTTTTTTCTAAAATATCCTCATTTTTTTTTAAATTTCATCAAAACTCTCATGTCTATATAAAATAACTACCATCCCACTACAATCTCTCCCTCCTCACACTACTACTTAATAATTTCATCGAGGCTATACATAGTTATACATATTTTTATTTTCTCAACTTCTTCTTGCATGTATGATTTCTCCCATTTGAATTATTTTTTTAATTTTTATTTATGTTATTTTTTCAAAGATGCATGAATGAGTTTGGCATTTGTGTTAATTAAATAATTTTTTTCTCTATTATAGCAATTATTTTCAAGCCATTTAAATAATATTAATTTTTATTTTCATTGAATATACACACATCGAGTGTGCACTAGCTGCTAGTTATTAATAAATCATGTATCCTTCATTTGGCATGTTTTCAAATGGTTTATCTAAAATATAAATCCTTACTCTTTTTTCTTAATTCTAACAACTAGAAAGTTAATAGCTATCATTTATAGTCACATATTTTATGTCAACAATTATCATTTTATCATAATTTTTTAATTTATATTCATGAAAAATTCAAATAAGTATATTAAAATTATTAAAATAAATTTATATTATATAAAAAATAAATAAATATTATTATTATATAAAAAAAATATTATAAAAATTTTAACATACGTATTGAATATTTCAAATTACTAATATTAGTAATTTATATCCGCCGATAGATTGGACTTCAAAATTAGATTTAGCCCAAGAGACATATGCGTATATATATAGTTTATATATATTATTTCAATTTAGAGTTTCAACGTTCTATCTTATATTGATGACAGCAATACAATGAAAGTGTGTGCTTATATATATAATTTAAAATATTTATTCATATCTATATGACATTATGTGTCATTAATTAAATATATTTCTTTGAATTTCTTCCATGAAATAATACACTAGCGGAAAAAGAATTGAAGGATAGAAAAATAACAGAGTTGAAAAAATAAACATAAATGTGGGAAAGCATATTGAGCCACAATGGTTTACATTTTCTTTACTAGAGTAAACCAACTCTGATGTTGCAAAATTATGAAGGAAATATGCTTATCTAAAACTTACACGAATACAAATGTAATATTTCATACTTACAAAGTATAAATATAAAATAAATATAAAGAAATGATAATAATGAAAAAGCGTACGTATAATTTCTTCCACTTATCCATTCTGATATTTTGTATTTATATTTGTAAATGACAAGTATAAAATTGAATTGTATAATCCCATCTGGATATAAGCTAGTATGATGGTTGTGCCTTTCTGGTACAAGCCATGAGCCCTGTCTCACAATTTTCAACCAGTCAGAGCTAACAAATCAACCCTTTTCAAATCAATGTGAAAGCACGATTGCAAGTTGCTATGCATGCGATTTACAGATGCGCTTCTAGAATTCCATGCTTTGAATCTTCCGAGTTATTGGTTTAAGGGGAGAGGAACTACATATTTTAGGACATTGATAATGACAAGAGTCAGGTCAAGTTTAAAAATTTGAGCTCAAGCTAATTTGAGTGGAGCTCGATTTTTACCCGCAGCTATTTGCATCTGAATTTAAGATATATATATATATATATATAACTTTAATTAAATGTATAAATATGATTGTTTATAATTTTAATACGTTAGTTAATGATAGTTTATAATATTTGTAAAAGAAAAGTATAAAATTAAATTGTATAATCTATTTTTTTAATTGACTGACAAACGAGAATTAGATTATCAACTATTGTAATGGGATCCACAAAATTCCGTAACGATTTATAATGCCATCATGATTAAATATAACATGTTTACTAAAGCTTTTTTAAAAAAAAAAATCCTATCATATTTGTACTTGAAAATTTTTCATTATGAAAATGAAACTTCCATAACTTTGAAAGTAAAAGATATTTTATTGCTACGGTATTTATATTTTTATAATTTTGTACTTTTTTTTTTTCAAAATATCAATATTTGAAAACATAATGATTGCGGCACGAATTATATAATGATATATATATTAAATGACAATAATTTTTATTTTGCCAACCAACAATATTTTTTAGAAAATAATAATTTTTATTTTATTACAATATATCTCAACAGTGACAAGAATAGTTTTCAAATTATCATAATTGACAATTAAAGGCACACATATAGCAACAACATACTGACAATAAAAATTTTATTACAGATTAAACAACTAAAATTAATTTTTTTCAAACAAAGTAGTACGTCATTTTATTATATGACGTCGGAGTTCCTAGCTTGTTTGGTCAAACAACATAAACTTGACGTACTCCTCAAGTGCTGGCAGCCGTTGATTGTCATCATAACTGTACATGAGTGGAACCATTCTTGCAAGATTGAGAGAAGCCTTTTTGAACGATGATGCCAAAACTTGATTCAGACAAAAACACTCCTTGTTAAGGCTTTTCCATTCATCTGTTATCATATCAATCACATGCCCTTGAGCTTGCACTATTGATAAGCCTTGATGCTCTTTTCTGTAGCATTCTATGTATGATCCATCTTTGCCATCTTGATGTTCATCCTATCATGGTATAAAAATCACACGTATTGTTGGTTAGCTTTGAATTAATTTAGTATTTTAATTAGATAATTAAATAAATACATACCTTAGCACTTCCCAGGTCATCCCAAAGTCGAAGAATTGTAGCTACAGAGGACATGAGTGTGTCGGTATCTTCCAAACGGATTGCACCTCCATGGACTCCGCCCAGACCCAAAAGAAAGAATAAGTGGACTAGCACCACATGAACTCCTGAACTCACCTTGCCATTTACCAAATACAGGTCTGCTGTTGGCAAGCTTCCAGACGCAAACCATTTTGCTTCCACTAGAAATGAATTGCACAAATTTGCCCACTGCAGTGCCATCGAGGATCAGTACAGAAATTCTTGAAAATTGCATTAGTAGACAAAAGGAAAAGAATCTCTAATATTTGATCATCGAATCTAGAAATTATGATATACATATACGTATGTGTATATATATATATATGTATACCGTTGTTTTTAGGGAATCAATGGGGTTGTATCCTTGCTTTTCGTAAATCTTGTGGCCTATCTGGTTCGTGGTATCAAGAAGTGCCCTGAAACACATCTTCATGTAGTCTGGCAAAGTGTCCATGGCAGCATAGTCCCATCTATGAAGGTATAAATAGTAAAACATCACTCATACATATGAACATGATGGTGCTAATTAATTAAGTTATATATATAAATCACATACTTGTTTATGGCTTCTGTGAAGGTGGTTAGCTCATCTAGTGTCCCATAAAGATCAAAAATGTCATCTATCAAATAGATAAAACTGATGGATTTGGTGAGCTCGACCCTTTGAGCCGACATGCTGATATCATCAATGAGGATGGCCATCGACCATGTGTACCATTTTACTGGTTGATTCCTCGCAAGCTTTAGGTTCTTGGCCAAGCCTACTTCATTCCACCACCTAAAGTAACAAGATAGATATACATACATACTCTTGAGTTAATCAGTTGATTTAATTAAAAAAATATCATAAATAAAAACTACATAATATGTCATCTCTTCATACTTAGAAATTTGTTGCAATTCCTCCTGGTATACTGATTGCCTCTTATGTAAATCCATCAGAGCCAGCTCTGTTAATGTTTTTCCCCATTCATAACTGCCTCCATTAAGAGAGCTGTCATGAAGGAAATTTTTTTCTGTCAATCTTGGTATGGTCTTGTGGTAAGGGTGTCTCAACTTGTTGGTAACCATCCTAGACCAATCGTAGCCCACATCTGCTGTTAAGCAATATCCCTGGAGAAGCTGGCTGCTAAAGTTTGCTGCTTCATCAAGTATATGTTCCCCCTCGAGACTTAGCTGGGCTGCTTCATGTAGCTCCATCAGTCCTCTGATATCTTGGCTTAGCTTTCCCTTGAACCTTCCATCCTTGCCCTTAAATTTATTAAATACATCTGTATGTCCCATATTAGTATAATTGACACGAAACTACTTTGAGAAACAAGATTTAATGCAAAAAAACTAAGAATATATCTATAAACCTGCAGAAATGTAATGTCCCTGTTGTCTCAACAGACGGAAAAGAAGTGAAACGTCATGCAGAGTGCGGAATCCATATATACGATCACTGGTTGCCATGTAAATTTGCCTGAGAATTGTTTCAATCTCCTCCTGGAAATAGGAGCTGACTCCCAGCCTCTGAATGGCATCCACAAAAACCAAACTTTCTGTGGGATCATTTTCTGCCACTGATTCTAACAAGCGGCGGACATGATTTATTTTTCGGTCGTAGTCCATGGAGGAGTACTTATCCTGTACGTATGAAAAGAGACACTCAATATTCTCTTGATCCTAATTTGCAATAAAAACATCATAGGGTGAAAAGAAATTAATAATGATGAAGAAACAAAGAAAATGGTGTGGAGACTTAACCAGTTGGGATGTGCTCTGTCCATTGAGATGCTGATCATACTGATGGAGTTTGGAGGTGTTAGATGCGATTTCTTCAGTAATGTTCCATCTCTGCGATTTAGCTCCGCAGATGAATGAAACACGTAAAGGTTCAGTTTTTGCAGATTTGGTATGAGTATTCAAACTAGTACAATGGCGGAATACATGTGATAAGGAGCCACTGAATAAAGATGCCATGATCATTCAACTTTTTCTTAGTGCTTCGCGGAGAAATTAAATGACACTTTCTAGAGAATACTGAGATTGCTCTGCAACAAACTCAAGCAGGGACGTGGGATTTATATGGTGCGTTTGCATGCGGTTCACACTTCACAATCCTCAAAGTAGAGGGAAATCCCATATGAATTTTGTGTCCCCACAAGGGTCCAGTTTGACGACATTATCTTGCTGGCACACCAAACCTTATGACTCTAAGAAATAAAAATCATAACATCAAGCTATGCATGCGAGATATTCCACCAAATCAAAAAAAAATTTGGACTATTTCTCATACCAAGCACTTCAACTGGCAGGGCAGTCATTTTTTTATTTTTTTATTTTTGACTGGAAGGCAGTAATTAATTATAATTACCACGAACTAATTAGGTTATTTTCTTATAATTGATGTATCTCACAACTCTAATTAATTTATTGATCAATATTACTTTGATCTTTAATTATTAGAGTTATAAATATTAGACGTCTTGTCTTGCAGGAAAGGTGCATCTAACTAGTATCTAATTGATGAATTTTCTTGGGGGGAAAACTCGATCACAAGGAATTTTTTACATGAATTTTTTCATGCAATAAGGGATTAATTTAGTGATTTTTTTAAAAATATTTAACCTTAGTAATTTAAAAAATTAAGATCATGATAAGTATTAGTCTAAGCGCGTAAGAAATTCTACCAATCGAACTAATTGAATGAGTTCTCGTATCAATCACTTTCAAACATAGCACAATTATAACTTTAATACTAATTCATTCATTTATTTCCAATAATTATCTCACCCGTCATATGAATTAAGCAACAATATCTCAAACTTTAGCTATTGAAATTGTACATTACTTCAATGACGTGAGAAACTCTGCCTATTAAAACACGTGAAGAAAATCCCCTATATATCAATAATGCGGTTCTAATTTTAGTACTAATTCGGTTGTTAGTTTTCTAATAATTGATGTATCTCATAAGTTGTATTGATTAATTAATCATCAGTATTCCGATCTTAAGCTACATCAAGAGAAATAAGTACCACCAGGTATCTTGTTTGACTAAAATGCTAGAGTTACCATCAAATTAATAATTTGGATGATCAACCCAACTCCACTTCAAAGCACAAAATCTCAAAAATAGAAATAATGACAGTAATAAAGAGTTATTCGCATAGATTTAATTAGAAAATAAGTTAATGAATTTGTGGATAAGCTAAAGTATTTTTTTTCCATATGAATAAATTTCACCGCAACGATAAAAGGTGCAGATAGCTACAAATCTTGATGACACGACTTACAAAAACGAAATGGATTAAGCTAAAGTGTGCTGTAAAATATTTTATCATTTATACAATCAGAAAGGATCAATATACCACATGGAATTAGCTATTTTTCATCTGACATATATAGATTACTTTTTTTATGATAATCAAATTTGTGTATTGCAAGCAAAATTACTCAAGTATCCCTGCTTGGCCATCATCAACTAAAGTGAGCTAGATTTGGTCTCAGACAATGAAAATATAGTGCAAATCAATCAAAATTATTGTGCCACTTTAGCGTTTGAGGGGAACATCTAGCAAATGCTGTGCAGCGGGGGTATTTTGAGGGTTTGATATGACTCACATTCCACTTGCAAAGAAACGGGTTAAGTAATTTGTTCGCCATTCTGCTACCTCTATTTGGCATAATGCCACTTTAACTAGGATGGAAAAATCTATTAAAAAATAAATTTTGGATTTAATTCATCTAAAAAATCAGTTCAAAAAGGTAAGAACTGTCCAAAATTATATATAATGGCCACAATTTATTTATTTTATCGACGTGAGACACATCAAAATCACTCTCAAATTCGACTTAATTAAGTAGCTACCCATTAATGTATTCACCACGGTGAATTAAGCATCAAACAATTTATTTATTTACTTTCGTTTTTGAAAAAATCTATTTCACATGTGTGAAATGCCACTAATTATCATTGTCCTGCAGTCATGGTCCGGCGATAGGGGGCCTTCAGATTTTATGAAGCCGATCGAGTTCCACGTCGAAGGAAACAGCAAAAGAAGATGGGCCGAGCGTACGCGCGTCAACGTCAGATGTTAAAGCACAAAACTGTCTAGATCTATGTAGTACAGCCCACATGTTTTGCTTTCCATGATTGTGAATTGTGCTTCGTTGCCATGAGCCTCCAGATCTACAGTGCTAGCAAGCGGTACAACGGCCCGGCCCACCTTTTGATATTAAATATATAGTTGATCTTATCTTATATCCAATTAGAATTTTCTATTCTATGGTACATTATAGACAAAGAATAAGTATATAAAAAAATGTAAATAAATAATTGATCTATATGTCAAGTGAAATAAAAAATCCAAAATAATATAGTTATTTATATGGCATGAGTTCAAAGAATAATTTTCTTCTACTCATATGATCAGTTTGGACTGAGTGTTATTTTGGGTAAAGTTTCTCCAATTCTCATCCTAAAATAATAAATGGGATAGTGTTGTTGAGGTTTCCAAACAAAATTTTTTCAACGGTCATGTTGGTAAAAGAAATAAGATGTGGATAAAATGTTGACGAGTAAATACAATATGAAAAGTGAAAATACATATTACATACATGTAAAAGAATGAACTATTATATACTTTTTAGAGATTTTTTAATAATATCTATTTTAGAATAGATAAACTTGGAAGAAATACATAACAGAAGTGGAGAAAACACACGTCATGATGTCCTCGACAAATTTTAACGAGGCTAATCAAATAAATTGTTTGAATAATTTATTTTTTTTGTACATTTCAGATTATCTGATGTCAACCTCAGCATATGTACCCAGTCTTATTTTGTTATTTATATTATTAATAAAGTGTCCATCTTTTTATTGTTGTGTTTTCAAATATTTTTTTAAAATGTCCATGTTTTTATTTTTTATCTCCATAATTATAGAATAACTACAACCTTATTCCTATCCCATTACTACCACTTATTTCCACAATAATTCTGAATATTATACTTATTTTATTTTTCATAATTTTTTTTCTTTCTAATTTTTTTGCAATTATATTATATTTTATTTATATTATTTTATTATTTTTATTTATTAACAATTGCAACACACATTGAGTGTGCGTCAACCACTAATTAAATATGAATAAGCCAGGTAATGCCACTTGAAACTAAAGCATGATGCTCAATAAAACAAACATGAAAAAGTTAAGTGAATATGAACCAGTAATTTACAAAACTTAAAATGTTAACTAGCTTCCCTTGTCTAATATTCAACTACTAGCATTTGCTTCCTACCGTCACGTGTTCAAAATGTTATATATATTTAATTATTAAATATCTTAACTAATTTTTCCCAGTTAATGTCATGAATTGTAGACCCTTTTATTGTTATCTTATACTATGTTTAGTTGTGTTTTAGACATTTTTTAGAAAATATGTTTTGGGAATTAAATTTAGGAATGTGTTAATTATTTGGTTTTGTTTTGGAAAAATATAAAGAATGCAATTGTATACTTAGTTTTATAGGAGATAAAACTAATTGTAAATGTCAAATCAATTACTTTTTTATTAGATTTACAGTGTGAAATTGCATATTTTAGATTAAACATTATATATATGTATTTATGGAAGATTAATGTATCATCTGTTTTTTTTTCATTTTTTTTGGGAGGTATTTTGGGTAGAAAAAAAATTTGTTTTGAGAGTATAACTCAAGAAATGAAACTGAATGTTTGGTATTATTTTGAAAATTAAAAAATATTTAGAAAAATACAAACAAACACAGCCTTAAATAATTTTCCACATGTAACGTTGAAACAGTAAATAATGACGGAACTAGGTAGGGCAAACCCACGCACCAAAAGAGCTACGAAGTCTACGAGGGGCAACCGCACGCCCAACCCAATAAGAAAAAAAGAAAAGTTCATTTGTATATTGAGATACTTTCTCAATATACAATAGTACCAATGTTTTTTAAAATTGGATTGGATAAAGAATCAAAAATATTATTGGTTATTAGTTTGATTGGTTTAATCAATTCTATCACTGGTATGATATTGTAATGATGTAATAATCATATTTAATTTTATAAATGTACATATAATATTTTAATATTAACAAAAAATAAAACTTTCAATGATATAAAAAAATATGTGAAAAATTTTCAATTCTTACTCATTTTTAAATACATTATTAAAAATATATTATTTTACAATTAGTCAACTATAAAAAAATAATATTTAAAAATAATTTAAGTAATTGTTTGTTTCATGCTTCAAATCCAAACAAAAATTAATTTTTCTACACTAATTGTTCAACACATTCTAAGAGAGAGAAACAAAATAAAACAACAAATAAATATAAGTATCCACATATAACTAGTCCATACTAATTCACGTTTTAAAAAAATTAAGTTTTGAAACATCTTCAACTCATAATTTCTATTTTATTTTTTACATTTTTTATTTTATTAAAAAAATTTAATCTTTAAATTTTGAAAAAAAAAATATAAGAAAATAAGCGAACCAGGGGTGAACCGGTCGTACCACTACAGATTGAATCAATTTTTGACCTGTTCTCACCAATTCAGAAGGCCACCAATTTTAGAGTTTCAATCGAACCAAATTAACCTCCAATTACCGCTCCAATAAGTCGGTTGATTTCCAAAACATTGAATGGTACTATTACTAACATTGTGTGTTTGCCGCAAACACCAAGGATCCCATATTTTCTCTAAAACTTCTAAAATATTTATTTTAAAAAATGTCCCAATCTTAATACTAGGAATAATTTTAGTAGTAGAAATTGTAAAACTTCTAAAATATTTATTACACAAAATATCCCAATTCTTAATGACCATGTCATTTCATAACTAACTGTCAGAGAATTACTTTTTATTACATTAGAATAATTATACCCAAAATTTTCACATTTCAATTCCTATAACTTATTCAAATTAATCAAAGGCTAGACACGTTTTTAGTAGTAGAAATTGATTTGATCGATCCAATAGCAAACAAGTGCTTTAAGGGATGCATATTTGTCGAAATGTAGATCAATCGTAATTTTAGATTTTTTATAAATCTTTCTCATGGCAGAAAATTTGTGACCATCCAATATATGATACAACAAAATCTAGTGCGGCGCATGATTAAGACTTCTAAGAATTAATGTTAATATTCTCGTGCCTTAAATTAGTAGTTTGCATATCGAGTGTAGAGAGTCGTGACTTTTAGATATTTTAATTTTTTTTTTTGTTATGATATTGATATGGGATAACCCAATAGACTCAACACCAAACGAGACAGTTTATGAAGCCCAACAATAAATTTGTTTAGTCGACTAGTATCGACCTCACTTGGTAGGGTCTGTGGTCGACCCGTATCGACCTCAAGACCGCTCCAAAAATTCGAATATTCGAGTCTGGTTGACATGAATCAACCTCAAGACCACTCCGGCGTTCACTCGGATCCCAGCCGTATTTATCAGTTTGACAGATCGAGTACCTCTGCACTAATGACACGTGGCAGCCGGTGCAACCGCTACTAACAACTCTGATAACTCTGACAACCTTATCAACAACTTTGGCAAAGACGTGCCCTTACTGGCAAGGTTTATCTAGGAAAATAGGAGATTTAGCCACCTGACACAGTACCGTGATCTGAACATGGAATAACTCCCAACCTCCTGGCGTGGGAAAAAGTTAGTACACCTGATATGGGTACTTGGGTAAAATCACGCCCACAAAGAGCTATAAATACTCCAGGCCTAACCACGCTCAAAGTAATGTCCTATACACTACAAACTTTACATTCTCTATATTCTATTCGATCTCTCTATCTCGACTAGAACTAACTTGAGCGTCGGAGTGCCGTCGCCAGTGGCACATCGACTAGCTTAACGTGTGTTGTGGTTGTAGATCTCAAGCCCCAAAGTTTTACACCATTCTGAGTACTCGACCTCTCTGATCGACTCAACAGTAATACAACTTCCATTTCTTCTATAAACAACTTCAAACAGCATCAGATACAAATTAAATTGTGACCATCCCACAATATTACAAAATCTAGTGTGGTGCATAATCTAAGATTCTTAGGTATTGTTTGGTTATATTTTTTATTTGATTTTATTAAATATTTTGAAAGAATAAATTACTAAAAAATGTGAAAGTTATTTTTGGGTATATTTGTTTATATTTTGAAAGAGATATTTTTTATTATAACAGTCAAATCAATACTTTTTTGTTAAATTTTTTGGGTAAAAATAAAATAAAGTGATTTTTTAATATTAAAATAATAATATATAATATATATTAAAGAATGTTTATTTTTAAAAAAATAAAAATATATTTAATTATGTTTCCCCAAAATAAAATTATTTTGGGGAATTTTATTTTGGGGAAACACAACCAAACAAAACCTTAGCCATTATTGTGGATCTTGTCGTTCCTTTGATTTGTGTGTTCTAATTTCTAAATCTTGCACATGCGGGAGTATGGTCCAAACGCCCAGGTATCAAAAGTCATGACATGGCAGCATAGTACTAATTATTGGTCATGCATAATACAAGTTACGTATCCTACTCGCGAACAACATTTGATATTTTGGTTCTTAGGGACCACAGTCATTTTCGAGAGTCCGCCGCCTACGGAAGTGCCCCCGCAGCCATTTGTCAACAGTCCGCCGCCGATGCGTCAGTTGATAGGTCTTTTTGATGGAAAATTAATTTCATGCTAAGAAATTAAACAAGAACACAAATTTGACGGGGGTTCCATCCACCGGCAATTGGATTTTGACAAAATAGAGAAAATATATTTTTGAAATTAATAGGACTGTCCTGTCCAATTGGAATAGTTCGGCTGTCAACGTTCCAAAATTACATGTAGGTCCATTCATCAAGCTGAAGAAAATTTTCGTCCGGAATATTAGAGCCCATTTGATTTTAGTTTCTAAAGATATTTTTATTTTTTGGTAAAATAAAAAAAATAAAAAATTAGTTTTAAGTGTGATTTTAAAAATAAAATATTATTTAGATATTTTGTTTAAAATAAAATAATTGTATAAGATTGAAAATGAGATATATTGGAATGTTGTTATATTTTTGTATTAAAAATAGTATAAATAAGAGTAGGGAAAAATAAAATGTAAAAATGGAGAGAAAGTGTAAGAATGTATTTGAAAAAATATGATGAGAATGAAAATATATGTGAAAATGAAAAATAAATTAATAACTTTTTATTTTCATTTTCATGGAAAATGAAAAAGATGAGTGAAATCAAAACCAAACTGGCCCTTAGTAAATTGATAGAAGGGTTAATTATCCAAACATCTTGAAAATTGGCCTATTTATAAAACAAAATTACAAATATTAAAAAAAAATTCAAAACTTCCATGCGGTTGACTGACTATTTATTTTTTCTTTTTACAGTTTGCAGATGTCATTTGTTGCTGTTAAAAGTTCTGCAGATTTGTCATTCTCCAATTTTGGTGGAAATTCAAATTTACCCTTGATGTGTTGGTTATCAAACATGATGAGATAAAAATGCACTTGGATCAATTTATAATATTTTTCATGTCATCGAGTGTGTGATTAATTTTTTATTCTCTTTTTTACAGAGAAAAATATGGGTCCATCGCTATATTTTTCTTTTAGACTTGGCTTCTATTTTACTTTTTTTATTTTTTTGTGTCTTTTCATGTGATTAAATTTTTTTTTTTTTTACAGAGAAAAATATAAATCCATCACCATATTTTTCTTTCAAGTTTGTAGTTTATTCTTTTTTGGTTCTTTTGAGAGTGTGATTAAATTTTTTTGTCTTTTTTTTAAGAGAAAAATACATGTCCAGCACCATATTTTGTTTAGGTATCATTGTTGAGTATTTTTTAATTGAAAAAATGAGAAAAAAACATCTCATAAAAAAATTGCTTCCAAAAAATGATTTATTTGAATTAATTAATGTATGCTATGTTATTTTTATAAAGAATATATTATAATATAATACATGCTAGAAGCTGATATCTTAATAAGGTATGACGTCTACAAGAAAAGCCTCAATTGTGGGTAACAATAAGTGAGTGTCCTTTTATGTTAAAATATTTGATTCGTGCAGGATCAAAGTTAGGAAAGAAACTAAGCAAAACCAAATGAAATCTTTCTGATGCAGAGTATCATTTTCAGGCAACTGTAGAGCATACTCAATTTTATGAATTATGGAAGACTGCCGTAGCAGAAATGAATGGTAATTCTTGAGGTTAAGAGGAAGTAAAGGATAAAAGAAATTATAAGACATACAAGAAGAAGGATTTCTGAAATCATAATGAAACTAAAATCATAACAATACTGTTACACTCTCTTAACAACTCTCTACTCAATTCTGGTTTTCAAGATATCACGATTCATCCTTTTATAAAGGGATGACCGATACTTGAAAAGTACAACGCTGAACAAACAACAAATAAACCATTCAACTTTTACAGACTGATACTTAAAAAGTACAATGTTGGACAAGCGACAAACAAACCACTCAACTTTTACAGACACAAAGTACCATAATTTAATACAACTCACCACACTAGTACAATAATTTAAAACACACAACTCTTTTTAAGTCAAAAAGCCAGCAGGAAAAGGACCAAACACCACGTTGGAAGTATTCTGTTGGGAAATCTCTTTAAGCGGATTTTTCAGTTCAACAGAAAGACCAATTTTTCCCATCATTGGCTATCCAATTTATATGGGTCCTATGAGTCAATGAGCATGTCTTCATCAATCTTTTCTTTGCCTTCGGTTGATGGTATTAGAGGAGAAGAAACAATAGGAAATGAACAGGAAACTATTGCAGCTGAATTCTGTGGAGTTTTATTATGAGAAAGTGAATTCCAAACAAAATGAAAGTAGGATTTTGACACTCCCCACATAAAATTTGGTATTGCTTTAACCAGTTCAGTATGGAACTATTCAAAATATGCTCTAGCATCTTGAAGCCAAGTTGCATAGTCAAGTGGCATTTGTTCCCGTGGAGTATCATCTTCAAATCTGGGTCAAATCTGAGAAGGAACAACTAAATTATATTCTGTCATTCTCCTTTGAAGTTCTCTGATTTCTGATCCATGCTCACAAAATTCCTTATTAAGAAGATAAGGAAAAACACCACATTCTTAAACTAAATAAAAATATGGTAGGTTATGAATATGAGGAGAACTTCGCATGGAAAGAATATAAATGACAGATGAATCTGGTGAGATTTTTCCTATCAATTTAAGCTGAAAAACTTTGAACATCCGCATCCAGATAGATAATGGAATGAACCATTCTAGGAATGTTCTGACACAGGGAATCTCATCAATATCATCAAACCAACCACTGTGTAGTTCTGCAATCTATTTGATAGATTGTTCGATAGGAAACTCAACATCAATCTTCCATTGTTTAAAAATGTACCAAAACAAACAAAGAAGTTCTTTGGAAAACATGAGATGGAAAGGATTTGAAACGCTGAACAAAGTGCAAAAAGGAAAATCAGGATGAAAACAACAATCTTCCATTGTTCCATTTATTAAGTTGTATGTTTTTATTTAAAATTATAGATTTGTTTAATTAATACTAATTTAATATTTTGATGTAATGAATTATGCATTTGTTCGTCCCACTTAAAAAAAAAAAGAAGATAATTGTTGGCGAAAAGTTTGCAGATGACTAGATCTAGATGTGTGTGAAACAACTTTGAATTCCAAAAAATTGTTTGTATTCGCAAATAATACTGGAACTATGTTCAAAGGACCTGACCGATAGTCCACAGCCTAGGCAAGGTACCAATAATTAATTAAATTACTGTTCCCTCATCGTCTCTCCCTCTTTATAATTTCTCGTGCTACTGGGCATGCACGTACCGAGGTTTATTACTAATTAAATTTTGGTAACTGAATTAATTAATTCGGTTTAGTTTGATGTTTAATTAAAAGAGTAAACAAAAAAATAGTAAAGAACATAAAAAATTACATAATGAAATCATATCTGTACATTCTATTTATTATTTTAGTTTTTCATTAATTAAAATGTAAAATAAGTATAAAAATATATAAAACTAAAATAATATCAAATTAATTAATAGTAAACCAAAATTCTCGATTTGATTTCAACTCGAACTGAAGTTTTCATTTCTAAAATAATATAAAGAATTGAATGATAAATATGAAAATATATAAAGGTCATAATAAAATCAAATACTAAATCCAATTTATCTGTTTCATTTCAACTTATGATCTTAAAATTTTAATTTCTAAAATAATAATATCTAAATATATACTATAAAAAGAGTGTTACTATTAATAAGACGAATGTTACTACACCTGTCATGTTGATAAGTAGTGTGTAGTTACATTTTATTTGGACAAAAAAAAAATCTTTTTTTTTTTCGTTTTTTCTTCTATCTTTTAAATTCAGCCATTAAATTAGATCTATGTATAAAGAAAGATATTATTCTAATTTGCCGGGAGAAACATTAGTTTAGAATAAAACGCATTAAACAAAATATCCAAATAACATTTTATTTTCAAACTCATACTTATAATAATTTTTTATTTTTTTATTTTGTCTAAAAATATAAATACTTTAAAAAAAACAAAATCGAACGAATAGTTTGTAAATTGAATCCGAAAAATCCATACATATCGGCATGCAAAAAAATAAGTGCACAATTACAAATTAAATTTTTGTTTAAATCTCAAATGTCCCGTCAAAATAGAAGTTTCTTGAACCCTGAATCCAAAGGCATACACCCCAACTACCTAGTACCTTGGATTCTTTCAAACGTGTTGCGCACTAATAAATACTCACTGCC
>JACGDI010005762.1:7785-54689 GCA_014898725.1 Jacaranda copaia
TACAGTTTCTTTTACAGTTAACGTTCTTCTCACTTTACGTCTTCGAAGTCCACATATGAAAACATCTATGCTCAATCATCACTTCATACCATTGTCATTAAAAACTACAAAAAAAATTATAAAGTTTAATATACAATATATCATCCACAATAAATGTTAAGCAGCAACAATTTTTATTTTATATTTAATTATATATATTAAATTAATAATAAAAAAATTATTTTATTATAATAATAAATTAATAATAACACTACAAAAGAACTAGTGATAACATAAAAATTATCACTAATCAATGACATATATAAGTAATAATAATTTTTTATTTTTTCATTAATAATTTTTTAAGTAATAATAATTTTTATTTTGTTGCAATACGGCTTAAAAAATTGGGTTAGATTGAGTTGGGTTTGAATTTTTTATTTTTATATTATACTCATACATCAACCCAATTTGAACTAATCCAATCCATCTGAATTAATACCCTTATTGTATCGTGTTATCATATTGTATAAAAAATTACCACCCCAAATCAATTTACACTTATTTGGGTGTGGCACGTATGGTGTATTGTAGTCTGCGGACAATTAAAATATAAAAAATCAACATTTTATTATTTACTACTTTTGATTCAATAACATTGACAGCATTCTTCAATGCATCATTCTGAAATTTCATATCAATATATTATGTATACTCCCTCCGCTACTGCTGACACTAACCATTCTTCATTGGCACTTTTGAGGATAATATAGCACTTACGCGAGGTCATATGAATTCTTAAATTTCGGGTGTTATTATTTAGATTGGTTTTCAAAATATTTGAATTTTGAAATCAAATATAAAAATAGTTGAATTTGCAAGAATATACGTCAAGTTTGTTGAGATAGCTCTCAACTAACATCATTCGATACTTTAATAAATAGTGAATTATACTATAAAGAGTTTAAATATAAAAATAAAATTGAAACTTAATAATATACTATTCATTGTTTGGAAGCGATATCCCTCATTAATTACTAAATCTCAAAACATCGAGGTTCTCAGTTTTGATCTTATAAAACTTTGTTACAAGTTAAATTAAGGTGATAAACATCATAAATTATTTCTATCACTGAATTGAGAAACATATATTTTGTTAAAGATTTATTGTTCTTGACATTGTGTTGAGTAATTTTTGGTCCAATATCATTAATTTAGATATAAAGTATAGAGTTAAAAATTTGAATTTAACAAACTTCTAATTTGTGTATATTCATAAATTAAAAAAAAATAAAAAAAATTCTTGTCATTGCCCCTACGAAAGGGAGCCTCATGCAATTCAACGAGGTTCACTTTTTTGGTCCAAAAAGTGGCCTTTGCCTCCTAATGGATGGAATCTGGACATAGTTGTATCCAACTAAAAGAGCATAATGCCATAATGTACTACTGAAAAGGAAATCAATTCTGCGGTACATGATTAGCACTTAAGCACCAAGGCAAAATAAAATACAAAAATAAAAGCAACTCAAAGATCTCGAATCTGATTGCATTACTTCTTCTTTTCTTACTTGGCACCAAATGGGAGCACTTAGTCCAATGTGTAAAAATTTAATATGAATTTCTTTAATGAATATAAATTAATTAAATTAAAAGAAAAATATTATGGCTCACCAAAAAAAAAAAAAAAATGTTGCGAAGCCCTAGACCCTAGGCCCAAAATCAGACAAATCCATTAGGTCACGATTGATTTTATAGATAGGATTGATAAAATTATAATAATATGATGAGATTAAACTGTTGAGTATAATATAATATTATATTTGGTGACTAAAATTACACAGTTTGAATATAAGGATTAAATAATAAATTTATTAAAATATCAATTTTAGGAAGAGTAAAAATTGAATTTGTATGGATATAATTGTCATATCACAAATTCTCCCTTCTCCCACCTCCTACTAATTTGGATTACACAATCACACCTCAAGTAGGGTGATAAACAATCAATTGAATATGAAATTGTATGCTGAGTTATGTATCAATCATAGGCTTTTATCACTACAACCAAACATTTGATATGATTTGATAAAATCATCTATCAAATCATATCCACCAAACCAAACGAGCCCTTAAAGTATCTATCTAGGACAGCAATCTGAATTTGATTACCTGTGGATTAAGGAAAGGAGAGGTCAATTTAAAAATATTGACAAGGCACAATTGATTCCGATTACGTCTCTTTTATATATAAAAATTCCTCTTTTTTTTTTTTGTTCACATGAGAAAAAGTTGGTAGCATTTCTGTAAATTTGATGACGGCATATTTGAGTTTAGAAAAAATATGAGCAGAGATGAGGTCAAAATGTAAGCCTGCGGTTGCTTGTGGAGAGAAATTCGGTTTCTCGGTCCGCGAGGCAAGAAAAAATTGAAAATGTATGTTTGAACGTGGGGTGATCTCATGTTTTATCTTTTATGGGATGAGTGGAAAATTTTGGCTTAACCTCTGTTCTCTCTCCTCCTATGCCTCACTTCTCTCTTGCCCCGCGCTGGCCCACTTTTCACTTCTCTTCTGTCTCTCTCTCCCCCCTGCACTTGTTCTTCTTTCATTTTTGTTTGTTCGTTTTTTTTCTTTTTATTAATTTATTACTTTAAGTTTTTTCTTTCTTTTTGTTTCATTTAAAATTATTTGAAGATGTGTATTTCTAATCTTTTTAAATATAAGAATTAAATATTTATTTAAACTTATTATAGATAATTTAAATATTATTGTATTAGTTTAAAATATGTTTTTAATTTTTATAAAATTTATTAAGAATTTTATGTTTGAATTTAAAAAGTGCATATCTTATTAGTAAAAATATAAGATTTTATAATTATATTATATATATTATGAATAGAAATTTTTTTACTATTACATCTCAAAATTTGGTCCTGGCAAATTTATTATAGGTAATATATAAAACAAATAACAATTTCATAAATTAAAATTTCCAACTATGCAATTTTTTTTATACTATTTGGTAATTATAGAGAAAGATAAATTTTCAACAAACGCGATTAATTGAAAACATTATGGAAATTAATTTTATGATAAAAGTAATTTGTGGTGGACATACTTCAAAATTGTGATATTAATAGATGATTTAATTTTTTTAAAATTAAAAAAATCAATTTATTAAATTTATAAATTATTTATGATTTTTTTATATATTCTATATTATAAACAAATTCAATCAGAACTCATAAAACGTTTTTATTTTTTCAAATAGATCTATCAGACATTTTTCACAAGCAATTCACAATCAATCATAATTTCACATCACATCATCCCATCACATTACCATAATAATTATATGTTATCTCACAATCAATCACAATCTCATTTCCAAATTCCACATTTCCAAAACACCGAAACAATCCCAAAATATTAGGCTTTGTTTGGTAGCATTTTGGGCCATTCTACCAAAATATTTTGAGAGAATGGAATTTGGGTAGTGGGGTTGGGGAAAGCGATGGTTGTTTGTTTGTATTTTGAGAGAATAAATTGGAAGAAAATAATTTATTTATTTGTGTTTCGGGGGAGACAAAATGTACAATAATGACTTTTTTGTTGGGTTTGTGGGGTGAAATGAGTATTTTGAAATTATTTATATATGTATATGTATATATTATGTGAATGGTAGTATGTGTATATATTTGTAATGATAAAAAAATATGTGATATCTTGGGAATGGTATAGAGTTGGGAATAGTAGGAATTTTTTGGGAAAAAATTGTATATTTTGGAGAATGAAATTGGAGAATGTGATTGTTTGTTTGTTTGTTTATGATTTAAGAGTTAAAAAATAGATTAAGAGAATGCTACCAAACAAGCCCTTATAAACATGAAAAATGAAACATCGGCTCACAAACATCACAGTAAAAATTTTCATAGTACCCAACTGTTAAATATTTAGGAAATTGTCATCTTCCGGTCCAACAATAACATAATTTTCAAGAATTATTTAACACCAATGTAGTCATTTCAAATAAGGAATAATGGAATGCGACGTGCATGATTAATAAGTTAATTTCATCTATTTGATTTAGAGAGTGTTTGGATGGATTTATAATATGGTGTTTTGAGGAGCTTATAAGATGTGAAAGATATTTGATAAATTTTTTTTAGAAAAAAGCTTATTAGTTATTAAAATAAAATGTTATGAGTTTGTAAGTTATTTTTTTAAAAAGTAAAGAGTGCCTAACTTATTTTGAACATCTTAATAAATTAGCTTAATTTTAATCATATTAATTACAAAAATATTATTACCAACAATCTTATAAGCTCAAAGATTTTATTTTATTTAAACACTTTAAAAATTTATTTTTTGTAAAAAAAATATAATATCTTATAAGTTTCAAAAATATCTTATAAAATGTAGGAGTTTATAAGACTTTAATAAAGATAGTTGTCATAAATAATATATGTTAAGAAATTATAAATATTATGTAATATGGCAAATTTAATATTGACAATTACTGGCACTATAGAGTAGTAATCTTTTAACTATAAAAATTTATCGTTGTAATTTCCTAATAAAAAATTTGTTGTTGCTATATAAGTATAACTGATTTTTGGTAATGCTTATTTAAATATAATTCTTATTATAATATTTGTGGAAATTATTATTGTGATGAACTTTTTTTTATTGTTTAATATACACGGATATAGATATATGATTAGGGGTAGCTTCTAAATTTTTACGCAATAGAATGTCGATGTTTTTTTCTCATAATAACTATAATTACACATAGATAATGATAGAATTTTAGGTTGTATTATAAATATAGGAAATAATAGAATATTCAAAATTGAGACAGACAACTGATATGTCGGTGACTAAGTGCCCATTTGGTTTTATTTTCAAACACTCTTTTCATTTTCTACTAAAAATAAAAATGAAAAATTATTAACTTCTCCCCTATTTTTATTCTCAAAATATTTTTCAAAACACACTATTACACTATCACTCTATTTTCACTTTTCATCATTTTTTATTTTTTTCTACTCATATTTGTACGGCTTTTAATATAAAAATATTATATTTTACAAATATAACTTATTTTCAACCATACATTATCATTACATTTTAAATAAAATTTATAAATAATATTTTATTTTTAAATTTAAATTTATAATTAATTTTTTACTCTTTATTTTCACGAAAAAATAAAATATCTTCGGAAAACAAATCCACCCCAAGCATTTTTTATTTTTTTTTTCCCAAAAACCGCCTGTGTTATGACGGGGGGTTTGGCGTAGACCCCTAATTGTCAATTAGCAACAAAAGAGAGATACAAATATTTACATACAGCAAGACATTTACATCAAAAGGAGAGATGGGACTCCCGTGTATCCTATCTCAAGAGCAATACAAAAGAAAATTAGCTTAAAATTACGTTCAACCAAGGACTATACAATTAACCATGATCATTTGTCTTGTATCGGACATAAGGAAGGTCACACCTTTCAAGTTGTATAAGTTGTTTTGCCTTTGTCGGAAGTTCATGCTCCAACCAAAAAGCCTCAATTTGTGACGAGGCAGCAAGTTTCACTAAACAGTCTGCTACAGCATTTCCTTCGCGATACGTGTGGTCATAGTAGACCCTAAGGTCACGACTTCTGCTTCTAATATCATCCACGAGATGGGCAAAAGACCAATGAAAATTGGATACTTTCTTAATGAGGTAAATGACTGTCTTGGCATCAAACTGAACCATAATATTGGAAATCCCTTTTTCAGCGCACCAATCAAGGCCTTTCTTGACTGCAAATCCACCCCAAGCATTATTTGCTACTCGGGTAATAATGCGAGCTTTCATTTAGTTTTGTCCCGTGAAAGATCGTGAAGCTGCTTTTTTATTACCTGGGCATGTATGTGGGCTGGGCTGATAAGAAAAAGTGTGCTATAAACATGGGTCAAGCCATGTTCTTTGGGTTAGCAATTTTATCTATAAGCCCAATAGTTTCCAGTTTGTGTAATTGGGAAAAGGCCCAATAACTAAATTTCCGGACTGTAAGACCCCATCTCTCATTTCAATAAGGGTGTTCAAATTCAATCCAATAAAAAAAAAAAGAAACACAACCGGTGAACCAATTCAAAAAATCAAAAATCAATTAAAATTATTTTTTGTGTTTAAATTGGATTTTTTTTTATAACCGATTGGTTCGGTTCGGTTTCAAGTTTGAACCTAAAAAATCGATCTAATCCAAATTGAACCGATTTTATATACTAATAATAAAAAATATACTTTTTAATTATAAAAATACATAAATATATTTAAATAAAACTAAACCTGTAAGCGTAAAGTGTAAATCCTAAACTTATTTTTCTAATTTTCAAAACATAATATGCTCCTCATTTCGCTTTAATTGGGACTCAAACTCAAACCTTTTGAAGGATCAAAATTGGTTGCCATTTGGAGGATTTATTCCTCCACTTTTGTAGCCAAATATGCCACAATTTTCTTGGTGAGGTCTCAATTGTTTTTCAACCTGGGCCAAAGATTATGGGCCATTTTTTATTCTCTTGGACTATATTTCCTTTTGTATTTTGAGAGATTCATTTATTTTTAATTTCTTTGCACTTGCATTAATTGTAAGGGAAGTTAGTAATTGCTCTTTTGGAAGTCAAATTCGAAATTTGATGAATTTATGAGTTATATTTATTGTTAACTTCTAGTGGACTTATATAATTTTATAATTTAAGCATTTTTACTTAATTTAGTTTAATTATGTTGCCAAATGATATTATTTCTACTTACTTTAAAAAACAATTAAAAATTTAATAACCGATCCAATCCAAACTGATTTAAAATGTATTCGATTAAATTAAATTTACAACAAGAATCAAACCAATCCAATATAAATTCTATAATTTAGATCGCTTAACTTTTTACCTTAAAATCGATCCAATCAAACTCACGAACACCTCTACGTTACAGCACTCAATACAATCTAAATTGGAATTACGTAACTTGAAATATCCTATTTAGAGTATGAATGATATTCTGAATTGAGGTAAGAGAAATATTATCTTAATCTCTTAAAGTGTTCGATTAAATTTATTTAAAAATTTTATAGATTCTTAAGTTATAAAATTTATTTATCTTATAAGATGCCATACTTTGGATTGATAACCGTCTTTAATGAACAAAAGTTCACTTACCAAAAAGAAAGTAAAGAGAAACACAGAAGTTCATCTGTTGTGCAATTTGGGATCTTCATTTTGGTTAATTGTGGTGAGGAATTATTATCAAAAGATTAAAATAACCCCAAAATTAACTAATATCCTAAAACAGCCCTAGGATCCGCATCTTTTTCATATAGGTTGATCCAACCACCCGACCCGAACCTATGAACCTGGAAGATTTTAGCCCTCCAAAACAACCACCTGTACGCTCGAATGATAGGATACCTAGACCCTACAGTATCAAGATAGCTGAATACACTACTATAAATATCCCCTCATTTATTGCTAAAAGGGTCAATTAACAAGATCAAACAC
This sequence comes from Jacaranda copaia, assembly GCA_014898725.1. NCBI lineage: Eukaryota > Viridiplantae > Streptophyta > Magnoliopsida > Lamiales > Bignoniaceae > Jacaranda > Jacaranda copaia. Next base: position 15,311 of record JACGDI010005762.1, read on the forward strand.
ATACTTTTACACTAAAACTACCTACCTAACGACCTATATATTCAACTAAAATCGACTTATTAACCTCGAAAACATACGCCCGAGCTCTCATCTTTGGTTGACCTTTTGACCATCGACAAATATACTGATTGTTGTTTCTTGCAACATCAGTAAGTACTATCTATGGGAAATCGAATTGAGTGTTTTGAACTCTGGGTTAGTTCAGGTCATGACAGCAACACCTAGTAAGAACATAGAGACATCAGGGATTCAAACCAGGTCACCTTCATTGCAGCACTCACCTCCTGCAACCCAACCAGAACCAATGATAGGAATAGCCTAATTAGATTTGCGAACCCTGATTGAAGTAGTAACCAATAGAGTGGTTGATGGGAGGTTAGCAAGTTTTATCGTAGCACCATAGCCACCTTCAAGAAGGTTGATCTGTGAGGAACCTCTTGCCTAAGATAGAGGAACTGAGGTGTTGAGAAGCAATGGAGGTTCGAGGGAGGAAGAAAGCTACTCAAGGCACCCAAATGAGAAAGCCACGAGCACGCAAGCAAACAGGGGGGGTGAGATTGGGTGAGAGGCATTCCAAAAGCAAAGCTCCCATTGAGGTTTAAGAAATTAGTGACCAGGTGGAGCAACTAGTAGGAGATTGCAAGAGATCAAGAAAAGGGAGCACTAGGGATCCACGTTGCAAAAGAGAGGCTCTCCCTTTGGTGCAGAGATCTTGAGAGAGATAGTATCGGTGGGACTTAAAATACCAGAACTCATGAAGTATGAGGGAATCTCCGACCCGTAGGAATATTTGACAGCATTTGAGCATGTGATGCAGTTGTATGGATTATTAGTTGCAATTAACTGTAGGGTGTTCATCACTACCCTATACAGCCACAGGAGTTGTTTACCTCATTGGTACCAGGAACTGTAATGACGTACGACCAGCTATGCAGGAAGTTCTTATATTACTTTACTAGCAAGAAGAAATTCAATAGACTAGTCACATATCTATTCACCATAAGGTAAAAAGAAGAAGAAACTTTGAGGGCATTTATGAGCTGATTCAATAATAAGGTCTTGGAGGTTCTCGACCTCAATGTGGTTATAATGGTGAGTATCTTGATTTATGGTCTCAAAAAGGGCTCGTTAGCGTCGGCTTTGGCCAAGGAACTACCTCTTGATGTGGAGACTTTCATGGAGATAGCGGAAAGGAATGTGCATGAGGAGGAGATGAATATCATGAAGGATGAAGAATAGTCAAAGGTTGTGACGAGAGCGAAGATGCAAAAGAAAGAGAAAATGGGTAAAATTTGGTCTAAAAAAGACCGTCGAAAGTCCCTACCTTGACCAAAATTTGATCATTACACACCTTTGTGAACCACTAGAGTTGAATCTATGTTCACCATTGCCTCATCAGACATCATAAGATGGCCCACTAAGCAGCGAGATACTTCCAATAAGAAGAATTCAAACCAATATTGTGCTTTTCATCAAGACAAAGGATGATACAGAGAATTGCCAACATCTAAGGGATGAGATAGAAAGGTTGATAAGGCTAGGGTATTTGAAGAAATTTTTGTAGCAATCACATACAGATACCCGGGGGCAATGGCAACATAGGGGCTAATCTCGAAGTTGGTCATGCAACCTGTACATGTGGTATAAACATAGGAAACATCATGAACCAGAAGGAGGTCGTGAACTAACGGATGCAGACAACCTCCCACAAAAAGGGGTGATAAACATGATAGTTGGTGGACCCATGGGAGGAGACACACATAATGTGCGAAAAAAAGTATGCACAGGTAGAACAAAGGAGCTCATCAGTTTACACCATGGAGAAAAAGACGGAGCGCGTAACTTTTGACCATAATGGCCTAGAAGGGGTGATACAATCCCATGATGATCCCATTGTAATAACAGTAGATATTGCGAATTTTGCAGTATAGAAAGTTTTAATGAATAATGATAGTTCAGTGGATATCATATTCATGAGCACATTGAAGAAGATGGACCTGGATGTCACAACCATCCAACCAATAAATACACCATTGGTAGGATTTGGAGGCATTGAAATTGTGCCCCTGGGGGCAAAGTTGACACGAAAAATAATCATTCTAAAGTACTTGATCATGGATTGCCCATTTGCTTATAACGTGGTACTGGGATGTCTTAGCCTTAATTGCTTTAGGGCTGTGGTGTCTACCTACCATTTGAAAATAAAGTTTTTGACCAATGTGGAGATTGGAGAGGTACGTTGTGATCAAAAGACAACACAGGTCTGTTATAATATTTCACTCACTAGGTTGAAGCTAGAGTAGAAAAAAGAAAAAAGCATAAAGTTTGAAGGGAGTTAACAACTGGAGCTACCTATGAGTGTTGAACAAGAAGATGGTAAGAAGAGGAAAATGGAGCCCTGTGGTCACAAACAAATAGAGCTCCGACCAGAAGACCCAAGCCAGACTATAAGAATAGGTACGCACATGAACCCTCAATTGGAAATTTTAATGATAGAGTTCTTAAGGGAAAATATGGATGTCTTTACTTGGGGACCTGTAGATTTCCAGGGAATAGATCTGGGGGTCATAGTTCATAATTTGAATGTAGATCCCAATGCTCGACCTGTTTGGCAAAAGAAGCGTAGTTTTGGGGTTGAAAGGAATAAGGTAATAGAAGAGGAGGTTAGAAAGTTATTAGCGGTAGGCTTTATAGTGGAAGTGCAGTATACCAAATAGCTTTCTAATGCTGTAGTAGTCCCCAAAATAGGTGGGAGATGAAGGGTGTGCACAGATTATACTGATTTGAACAAAGCTTGCCCCAAAGATTCTTATCCCTTACCTTGAATTGATGTGTTGATTGATTTGATGGTGGGGTGTGCTCTATTAAGCATGATGGATAAATATCAAGGTTATCACCAAATATGTATGGCTCCTGAGGATATGGACAAAATAGCTTTTGTGGTCGAGAATGGGGTGTACTGCTACCGGGTGATGCCCTTTGATTTGAAAAATGCAGGAGCAACGTATCAGAGGTTGGTGAATAAGATGTTTAGGGATCAAATAGGTCAGACGATAGAGGTCTATGTGGATAACATGTTAGTTTAGAGTACACGTGAGGAAGAGCATATAGACAACTTGAAAGAGGCTTTTGGTATCATGCGACAGTATGGTCTAAAATTGAATCTGGCTAAGTGTATATTCAGAGTCAAAGGCAAAATATTTTTGGGATATATAGTTATCGAAAGAGGAATAGAGGCTAACCCAGAGAAGATAGAAGCCACTCTGAAAATGCCATCATCGAAGACTGCTAGGGAGGTGTAACAGTTGATAGGTTGGATGGTCGCATTGGGTAGGTTTATAGCGAGGTTGGTGCAAAGAGGCTTACCTTTCTTCAAAACTTTGAGAAATCTAAAAGAATTTATGTGGACAGAGGAATGTGAGCGAGCATTTAGAGATTTGAAAAAGTATCTCAACTCCCCACCTATCTTGGAAAAGCCGTTGATGGGTGAAATATTGTACTTGTATCTCTCTGTGACTAAGGAGGTCGTTAGGTCGGTGTTATCAAAAGCTATTGGAAAGCATCATAAACCTATCTATTACATCAGCAAAGTATTGTAAGGGGCAGAAAAAAGGTACAACCAGATCGAGAGGTTTGCATTAGTGTTTGTCATGACAGCTAGAAAATTGAGACCTTATTTTTAAGCTCATCATATAGTAGTTCTAACCAATCAACCCTTGAGAGAGATATTGCATAAGCCAGACATGTCTGGAAGGTTAGTGAAATGGGTTGTGGAATTGAGTGAGTTCTTGATAGAGTTTTCGAATAGAACGGCTATGAAGGCATAGATATTGGTTGATTTCCTTATGGATGTGGGGGGAGAAACCACGGAGCTACCTCTTGAGGTCAATGCACTAGTGACAGGTCGATGGATGGTGCATGTTGATGGCTTATCAATGGCTCGACAAGGAGGCTCTGGACTGTAGTTTTGGAATTCATTGGGGAATGAGTTGGATTTTGCCTTGAAGTTATAATTCCAGGTAACCAATAACGAAGTAAAATATGAAGCCATTTTTGCTGCTTTAAGAATGGCAAAGGAGATGCAAATCTAGGACCTCATTATATACATGGATTCCTAACTCATAGCGAACCAATTTAATAGGACATATGAGGCGAAGGAGGAAATGATGAAGAAATACTTAGAGAAGGTAAGGGATTTGGCAAGACAAGTAGAAAGGGTGCAGGTGGTACAGATACCAAGGTCTGAAAATGAACAAGCTAACTCCTTGTCAATGTTTGCCAACATGATCAGTGGACTAAGGACCAATAAGGTAACAATAATCACAACGAGAGAGTTGGCAATTTGCGACCATAAGACCTCTGAGAAAGAAGTCATGATTGCGAAGTGGGTAATTTGGAGCGAGATAAGTGGAAAAGAGAAATCTCAGGTTACCTGAAGAAGGGGATACTCCCAGCAGATCCAACAATGGGGAGAAAAATTCTAAGGCAAGTATCAAGGCTCACAATATGGAAAGATGAGTTATACAAAAAATCATATGGTGGGCTACTTTTGAGATGCCTTGATGCGGATCAAGCAGAATATATTTTGAGGGAGATACATGAGGGCAACTTTGGAAACCACTCAAGAGGTCGAGTGTTGGCTCAAAAGGTCACTAGGCAAGGGTACTTCTGGCTTATAGTGGTTAAAGATGCTATTGAGTTTGCTAAGAAGTGTCGGGAGTGCTAGTTATACGCTAATTTAATACATAAGCCTGGTGCAGAACTCAAGCCAATCAACGTTACTTAGCCTTTTGACATATGGGTCATAGACATAATTAGGTCGTTTCCCCTGACAAAGGGACAAAAGAAGTTTGTTATCATAGTAGTGGAGTCCTTCAGCAAATAGGTTGAAGTAGAGGCTGTTGTCGAGATATATGAAATGGAGGTCATGAATTTTCTATGGAGGAACATAGTATGTCACTTTGGCATACCTCAAATTCTCATTTCGAATAATGGTGTCCAATTTTAAGGAAAGAAGATTCTTGATTGGTGCAAGAAGATGAAGATATAATAGAATTTTACATCAGTAGGGCACCTACAAGCTAATAGTCAAACTGAAAAGACAAATAAAATCCTCTTGGACAACTTGAAAAAGAGGTTGGACAGTGTTAAAGGAGCGTGGGTAAATGAATTTTTTGGGAGTGTTGTGGGCCTACCGAATGACCCCCAAAGTCTTAATAGGAGAAATACTATATAGCATGGTCTATGGGTCAAAGGCAGTGATGTCTATGGAGATTGTTCTAGAAACTCTCAAGGTGTTGGAATTCAATCGAGAGGATAATGTGGCAAAGTGAGCTTTTGACCTAGACATTATACAGAAAGCTAGAAACACAGCATCACGGAGGATGATGTTGCAGAAAAGGCAGATGCCGAGGAGTTACAATAAGAAGGTGAGAGAAAGAAGAATAAAGGTTGGGGACTTAGTGCTGAAGAAAGTAAAAGTATCCAAACATGTCGGCAAGCTGGATCCCAACTGGGAAGGACCTCTCAAAGTAGTGAAGGTGACAAAGAACGGAGCATACAAGTTGCAGTCGCTTGATGGAAAGGAGCTCCCACAACCTTGGGGAATACAAAATTTAAAGAAGTTTTATGTTTGAAAATAGTATGTTGTATATAATTTTGAAAGATGTTACATCCGCTAGAAGATTGTATATGTAAAACCACCGCAAATATATGTCACTACTATTAGTTCTTGCTTTTTAGCAGGATTAAAATGATAAAGAAGTCAGGACCTGAAAAAGGTTGAAGAACGAAACAACCTGAAAAAGGTGTAAATAAAGACCTAAAAAAAGTCGAAGAGCAAAACAACTTGAAAAAGGTTGAAGAACGAAACAATCTAAAAAAGGTCAAGCTTTCATAGACGACAAAAGCACGTTAGCCATAACATCTTGACCTTAACTAACACATCTGAGAAACGGGGCAATTGACATCACGATATCATGACGCCCACTATCTCTCCTTATTTGGAAAAAAAAGTTAAACGAATTGCAAGAGAAAGCAAGATAAAGGCGAACTAAGCAATCAATAATGGAAGAAGCAAGTATAGAAATAAACTCCATTTAGCATTTCATCTCAATGCCACAAAAGTTATGACCTCTTTACAATAAACATCTTGCGAGGTTGATACAGAAATAAAAGATGCAAAAAGATGAAAGCAATTCGACCTTTACATATGTGCCCTATCAAATAATTAGGTCAAATATGCAAAACACTAAATGAAGATGAGAGAAAAGGCCTTAAAGGTTTGAGGCTGGGATCTAGAGACCAGGTTCTGATGGCCTAGGCGCCTCCCCTATTGGGTTAGATAGTTGTTCGAAGACATCGTCCATTTGAGCTTATGTGATCACCAGATGGTCTAGCAAAAAAGTACATTGCATGGCCAATTGGCGAGCAAAAGCAACAGCCTGCAAGGTTCGTGCACAGTGTAAGAGAAAAATAAAATGGGAAAGGTTATAATGCAACTAAAATTTTACTTACATCAAATATGCGCTAGAAGCTCTTCTATAAAGCAATAGTGGGTAGACATCAGCATAGCTTGGTCGTTGTCTCGCTGCGGACTGTTATAGAGGTTATATGACCTACCTCCAACATCATTTGTCAGCACAGACGAGGAGTTCATGGAAGGTCGAGGTAGGGCCATGTTTTGGTGAGCAACTAGATGCAATATTTCTAATCTTTAAGATAGTCATCGTGCTGTCTCCAAGGCCTCAATACTAACTGGAGGTATAAGTAATGGAGGAATAGAGGCCGTCTAAGTGAAGGTTGTTTGAACAGTGCCCGATTAGCCAAAAGACCTGCTAGTACGATGATGCTTTATCCTGATGATGGGGCCCCTAGACTACGTAGATTAACTTCCTAAGCTGAGTGATAAGGGGCCGGTACTAACCTTTCCCTTACCTTTGTCTACTTAAGCCCTTTCTTGCTCGACCTCTAAGGTAGGACCTACATCGTCGTGGACCTCAACTTTTAAATTTGCACTCGCCAATTCTTCGGAGGTCAGTGGAACTGCTTGAAGAGGTGTGGGGTCTAAAGGAGCCACCCCTGACCTGTGCTGAGTAGTCGTGCCGATTGAGGCAAGGAGCGTGTCCTCAAAAAGGTCAATAGGCCCCAAACCCTCATCTGGTGAGGTGGCGGAGGTCTCTTATCCCCTTTTACACCTTTGAGCCGCGCTAGCCTCCGCCTTTTTCTGTTTCATAAGGTTTACGGTCATTACTTGAGGGCCATCATTTGTGCCAAAAAGAAACAAGTAAGGATGAAGTTAGGAGGTACGAAGAATTAAAAAAAAAGAAATACATTTACCAATTTTCTTCCTAGGTCGAAGTCTGGCGGGCAAAAGCTCGGCAAGTTTAAGGGTCTCCTGGCTGAAGAGGATCTAGAAGTCAAACCACTGAGCAGTCAAACGCTCATCGACGAAACCCTCATCCCAAGAAGGTTCTTCATCAGAGGAAAATGTCGGTTTATTATCCCACCACTCTGAGAAACGTTCTATGGACTGTGAGGTGGGGTTTCAATGTAAACCCACTTGTGACACCAAGAGCCAGTAGAGCTTGGGAGATGGGTCAGAAACTTAAAACTCTGACGGGTTGTTACTAGTAAAAGCCTAATCTCCCGATCAAGTCGAGGGATTAATGTGAAAGAGATACCAAAAATTGATGAAAGAAGGCTCGATGCTAAAATAACGTATGATTATTATGAAGCCTAAGATATTACGAATAGAGTTTGGAACTAATTAGGTCGGGTAAAACCTTAGAGTTCTAATGATATTAACTAAGAGTTCGGATATGCGGAACCTCAGGTCAGCTTCCAGGATAGGAATATGGAAAACTAAGTAGTTAGGGAAAGGTTGGTATATCTTTTAACTAGCCTAAGGTATTATGATCTTATAACTCTCTGGGATAAAGAATTTACTACAAAGGGAGGCAAAAACTTTTGCGCAAACTTTGCTAGGGGTATTGAGGGGGTCGCTGTCATCGTTAGGATCTATAAAGAAACAACAAGATGATCCAGCATCGTGACCAAATTGGTCGGAGCTCGAGGATGAAGAAGACGAAGAAGACAATGATGAGTCGTCATTGTTCCTAGCTGACCTCGATAATGAGGAAAGAGAAAGGGAAAGGAATGGTGAATTATTGGCCATCTCTAATAGCTATTGTAATTAAATAAATGAAATAATAAATTAACAGATAGCGATACAAAATTATAATCAATGGAATACAAAAAAACAATCATAAGGTCGACACCTACTTGCTATGGACTTAGTGTTGGCTGGAGTTAAAATTTTCCTAGTAGGAAGATTGAGTGTTTGACTTCTACTCATAGCTGGTCGACGCTTATTAGGAAAGGTCAAAGTATCCGATCTAAATGAAAGAGGTGAAAGTGAGAAAATGAAGAGAGGAAATGATACTTGCAGCGCCTATTTATAAGGATTACAGCCTTGGAATGCGCAAAGAAGATCTGATGGATACAAACAAGCAACTGTTAAGATCAATGGCTCATATCAACTTCCCCATTAATGAATGCTACATTCATAAATGAAGAAGTTAGGGGAAAAATGATGAAGAATTATTACCAAAGGACTAAAATAACCCCACCTGACTCGGACTTATGAACCCAGAAGATCTCAACCCTCCAAAACAGCCATCTGTACGCTCAAATGACAGAATACCTGAACCCTACAGTATCAAAACAACTGAATATAACACTATAAATACCCGCTCATTTATTGCTAAAAGGGTCAATTAATGAAATCAAACACCTACCTATACACTAAAACTACCTACCTAATGACCTATATATTCAACCAAACTCGACCTATTAACCCAGAAAACATTCGCCCGAGCTCTCATCTTGGATCGACCTTTCGCTCATCGACAAATATACTCATTGTTGTTTCTTACAACATTAAATTGACCATAAAAATTTTTATTCGAAGGAGTGCTCTCAACCATAAAAGTAATTTTTGATTATAAATGTAGTAGACAAAATTTCATTACTTTAATTTGAGGCCTTAAAAAAGAGTTTGACTCACTCCGATTTTACATTAACCAAACATCATTTGTTATTCAAAACTCCTCCGACAATCGTCGCGTATAAGACAGCATATGCCATCTATTCAACGTTGGCGATGGCAAGCCAATATTAAGGATGACAGCTCCCAATTAGGCCCCAAAGTCCAAATCCAATATAAAAAATCCCACGATCTCCTCTGCCTGCGCGCGCTGTGCCCGCCTGTCCGGGTTCTTTTTTTCTTCAAAATGTCTATATCTTGCCTGAATTTTGCCACCCAAATTCTCCATCCACGTGCTTCTTTACGAATCACAAGGAAAAACATTACAATCTTCCGCAGGTAGGATTTTTTCCTTCACTTTTTCAGGCAAACCTCCGCTCAACCTTAACCAACCGCCTCTCTGTCTTCCCTTCTCGTTGCGGCTGTAGCCAAACAATCTTTTCTTCAACGACGGAAGATTACAGCAATAACAATACATTGAAAATTGAGTCCATGGATTCGGAAAAGTACTCCAAAGAATTGGAAGTCGCTGTGAAGGCAGTGCAAATGGCGTGTTTGCTCTGCCAGAGAGTTCAAGAAAGTTTGCTTTCTAAAAGCAATGACCATGTGCAATCCAAGGATGATAATTCTCCTGTTACAGTTGCTGGTAATTCTGTCACCATTTTGGTTTTCTTTCTTTTTCTTGACACGGGCTGTTCTTGATTTTCCTTCTTTCTTTCCTTCTTTTTTTTTTGGCTGCCCAAGTTGGTTGTTTGTTTCTTGTTTTACTTTTCTGGTGGGGTTTGGTGCTGTTGGTTTTTGACCACCCTTTTTCTTATTATGGACGCCAATATTTCAGAGGAAAATGTTTGTATCAGCATATATGAAACTAAAATTAGGAACTTTCATTAACTAGAAAGTTGGGCAAAAATTTTTTGACCAAACGAAGAAAAATTATTCCTCCAAGCATGTCAAAAGTGGTTTCGTATGGTACCTAATTGCAGCCACAATTATAGAAATTGTAGGATTCTGATAAAGATGAGATCTTTTTAATGAATTGATATATCATGATGATTTTCCCTGTGCTTAGTGCAAACTGACAGGGTACAATATGCTCCCTTCCAAATCACCCTGTCTGAGCAGAAAGTCTTATAGCACAACAACATGCAACAACTTCTTAACATTTTACTTATGAAAAGTCAAGACCTGATCGTGGGTGCTCTAATTACTTCTTGCAAGCAGATTGGAGTGTCCAAGCAACTGTAAGCTGGCTATTGTCCGAGGCTTTTGGCAGTGAAAATGTATCAATTGTTGCCGAAGAAGATGCTCAAGCACTGTCCAAGACCAATACTGCAGGCTTACTGGAAGCTGTTGTGACTACAGTTAACGAGTGTCTGGCCGAAGCCCCTAGTTTTGGCCTTAGTGCACCAGCTATGGCTCTGAGTACTCCTGAGGTTTTAGGGGCCGTCAGTAGATGCAATTCAACTGGAGGGCCCAATGGAAGGTTTTGGGTGCTCGATCCAGTTGATGGCACGTTGGGGTTCATACGTGGAGATCAATATGCAATTGCTCTTGCTCTAATAGAGAACGGTGAACCTGTTCTTGGAGTTCTTGGATGCCCAAATTATCCAATGAAGAAGGAATGGCTAAGCTACAATAACGGATACCGTAGAATGATATCTAGGTTATCGGGGGATAAAGGCTGTGTAATTTATGCAAGGAAAGGAAGTGGCAGGGCCTGGACGCAGCCGTTGCATCATAAAGAAAACAAGTTTGTTTGGCCCAACTCTGCAAGAGAAATCAAAGTCTCAACCATTGAAAACCCGGAGTTGGCTACCTTTTGTGAACCAGTTGAGAAGGCAAATTCCATTCATTCCTTCACAGCAGGACTAGCTCATACCGTTGGACTTAGGTGACTATCATGTCATCTACATTTACTTCTTTTCTGATAATACTCTAGTTATCCTCAATCCTCAGACTGAACAAGACTACTTATTAATATCAATAACAGGAATAAACCACTACGTGTGCATTCCATGGTGAAGTATGCAGCCATAGCCCGAGGGGATGCTGAAGTATTCATGAAATTTGGCCGAGCCGGTTACAAGGAGAAGATATGGGATCACGCAGCTGGTGTTGTTATCGTTCAAGAAGCTGGTGGTGTGGTGACGGATGCTGGAGGTAACTCACTCTGCTTCTCCAAAGGTATGTATTTAGAAGGTCTTGATCGAGGTATAATTGCTTGTTCTGGAGCTAGCTTACATGAGAAGATTCTCAGGGCTGTCGATGCTAGCTGGAACTCATCTAGCCTTTAATTTTTGCCTATATAGTACTACACAGATGAGTTCTTATTGTGTTCTGAAAGGGGTTGCACAACTACTACAACAGACATGTTGAGTGGACTGCCCCGTGACAAGTGGTATCCGAGCCTGGTTGGATTCTATTCGCTATGTTTTTTGAGTCATGACGGATCAAAATTCAATACTGGCAGGCTGACTAGTTCCCTGGCAGGGAATAGACATACAATGGGCGATAATTTGGCGAAAATTCGGATCCATCGACTGGCATGTGACACTAGCTTACAATAACATTGATGGAGAACCAGTCCCTTTCAAATCCTCATAAAGTAAGAGCGTTAGAAATTAGTGGACTTCTGCTAGAAAATAAATGCTTTTGTGAGCTGTTGCAGTTCTTAGTAATGGATATGTATTAAAATCTGGAAGCCAATATTGAATAAGTGGTCGGCCCCAAGTTTTAATGGTTCTGATTCCTCTTCTCTAATGTATATATTTTCCTTTTCCCCTGAATACATGCTGCTGATGCATGTGCAGGAGCAATCAATGCAGCAACCATTATAAAGGGACCAAAATATCCTCGTCTGTCCGATATATAGTTTAATGTACATATTTGTACGAACAAGGAAAAGCCAGACGAAAGATAGTACTTGAAAACATTGAAATTTCATCTTACCTAATTTTTATAAAAATACAATGATGTTGAGTGAAATACTTCCATCATTGTAGATAATTTAATTTAATGATTCACGACTCTTTTAGATGTTTACCCGGTTAATAAGCTTGAAATAGTGTTTCTCCTTCAGTACGGTAGAATGGATTAAACCAGTGTTTTTAAGTTCTTCCAGTTTATGAAGCAGAGTACTGAAAAGCGGAAGCTTTCCAAGTTTCAACCGTATTGAAACCTAAAGAAAAGTGGGAGATCTCAAATAAACATTTCTGTATGGAAAAATGTTTCGCCCCACACATGTTTGTCAGCAACCCTTGAATTTGCGCAGCACATTAATGTTCTGGGGCGCATGTGGATTGCTCCAAACTTGCTCCATCGGAGTCAAGGTATTAATGAATAGACACATTTCATTGATCGATTTTCAAAGATCAAGAAATGAATTATTTATATCTAACATTCTGTATTCTCTCCTGGCGAACATAAAAATGAATTTCAAAATGGCATCAAGACTTACAGTCTTGTTGTTTGTTGGCTTTCTTCAGTTTTTTAAATCCATATGGGACTCGAACCTACAATAATTGTGTTAGTGAAAATAAGAGCTTACCACCAAATTAGCCATTCGTAGTTGTGCAAACTCCATCTCATATGATAAGGGCGACAGAGAAACCAAGGTCATGCTAAGGCAAAGCTATGATTTCTTGAAATAAACATCACTACCTAAAAACAGGCATTCAATAACAATCATAGTGGCTTTGTGGAGACCTCCTTCATAACAATCAATTAATTATCTCCATAACAAATAAGATCTGACAGGGTCCATACCATGATAGCAATCCACATGCTACAGTAACAGCACTCAAAATAATAACAATAGAAAAAAAGAAAGATAAACCACATAAAACACCGTTTGTAGTTTAAAGTCCAAAGTAGAAGACTTTTTTTCATGTGTGCGTGTGGGCGCGCAATAACTCACCCCAACCGACTCTACTCTAATTCTTCCCATTTGCCAAAAGGCAAAATACCCCCTCGCCCCTCAACTGCCATCCACTTCTCCCTCTCACTCATTCAATGCTTTTTAAACTCTCTCTACTTAAAACCCCATATTTCTTAATATCAAAACAAATTTCCAACATGAAATCAACTGCTCTCATCACTTTACTCTTATCTTTCTTGCTCATCTCAGCCACCATCTCCCTCTCAACCCGACCCGAACCCGACGGATCATTTCAAGAAAAAGCATCCAGCCAACTTCCTGATGGCGGGAAAGGTGGCGGAGGTGACGACTTTGGAATGGGCGGATTCATGGGACCCGGAGGTGGGTTCAACATACCTGGGTTCGGGCCTGGGTTTGGCGGAGGGTATGGATCAGGGTACGGGGGCCCGAATGGAGGGCATTCCAAGAGTGGCATAATAAGGCCTACTGTTGTGTGCAAAGAGCAGGGCCCGTGTTACAAGAAAAAGCTGACGTGTCCGGCCAAGTGTTTCAGCGCTTACAGCCGATCGGGGAAGGGATACGGCGGAGGTGGCGGCGGCGGCGGCTGCACCATTGATTGCCAGAAGAAGTGTATTGCTTATTGCTGAGGAGATGATCGGCTAGTTAATATATATATATACATATGTATCTTTATATATAGCTGGGAATGGTTTTCACTATTAGTACTATTTAGTACTTCCCTCTATATACATATGGAATAGTATATGTGATATTCTGAAATGTGATTCCACTGTAAAATTTGCTGCCTTGAGTTGGTTCTATGAACAAGCTTATGCAGCAGAGTCTCGGGTTTTATGACAGCCCTTTCTATGATATGGCCTGTAATAATGATCGTATATCAGTAACTTATTCTGCTTTAGCTTCTTGTTTCTTTCTTTGGCTCTGTCTTTTCACTTCTTCAAGACTCTGTTGGTAACTGTTTTCTTTTGCTGCTACTTTATTTTTTCTGCGAATTCCATTTAACTTGTAAGTAGGCTCAATTACTACTAGGTGAGAAGACACTGAAGAGGAATAATTGGTGGAAAAATGGAATAAAATTAAATAGCCAAACAAATATCATATATATTACTTTATATAATTATGTATTAATCAATTTTAATCCTTACACTATATTAATATATGAATTATTATATCTGTTACCATACATCTACCAATATACCCTTGATACTCAAAAATTACTTGAGGGTTGTACAGATATTTGAATATTTTGGACGAAGGCATTAGGCTTTAAGGTTGCTACTTGCCAAGTATGGGAGTTCCTAAGTTGAATAAATAAGTCTAATATTGAATATATTAGTACATCTAATCAAGTTAAATAGCCCAAAAGGCAGAAGTGCATGATGGCATTGAACCCAACTCAATATAAGCCATTGATTGAAACAGATTAAGGTCCAACAAGTAGGCCCTTTGAAACAATACCCAACACACAGTACAGATGGAAGTGATTGGGATCATTTACAATTTGTTGGTGGTTGGCAGGATAAAGTGAATACTAGTCCATCAAAAATTAATTAAGAAAACAACAAATGCTTTCTGGAGGAGTCCCAAAATGAAACACAAATGAGAGCAATTGCAAACAATGGGATTTACAGACACACAACAAAGACACATATATAGCTCCAAAATACAGCATCTATAGCTTCTGTGTAGTCATTCTCTGAAGAAGTCCTCTCATGGGAAAAAACAGTAAAACTTATTATTACAAAAAATGAGCACTCAATACATGGAATAGGATTCATTTGTGCTAACCAATTTGTCTATCTGCATTTTTTCCGGAGACGGGGGGGTGGAACGGTATCCCATTTCCACTTCCTGTCCTGGGACATGTGGCATATATTATATTGCTGCTCTCATGGCTCCCCTAGCAGCTTCACGTTTCATCTCTGCTGCTTTGCCACTGCCTCGGAAGTACATGTATACTTGCTGCAAAATGAGAAGAATTTCCACACACTCTCAATATAGAGAGCTCCATATTTTAAGAAACTCAATCAAGCGGAGGGGAAAGATACCGGACCTGGATAACCCAGATGCTGAGAACAGACTCAAGGCAGAAAAGTCCAAAGCCAATGAAGTAGAAAACCTGGACAACCAAGCATAATTTTAGTACAGTAACAAGCACCACTAGCACTTCCAGATTTAAGATCAGAATAACACTCAAGAGGAAAGTAGATATATTCCCTTCTATGTAAACCATGTCATAATTTGTAGTTGCAAGTTTAGTGATAAATCACATTCTGCCCATTAATATGGTTAAAACAGGGATAATAAACTCACCCCAACCAAAACCTGCTTGCCTATGAGATCTACAGCCGGCAGGATACCTCTGTATAAACACCATCCACAATCAGATCAAAAGCTATCAACGGAAATGCTAATAATCAGCAGGAATCATGAAGACAATTGTTCTGGTGTGATTAATATGAAATCATAGAGAATTATGCCAACAAAGATTTATCTGGCAGGAATCACAAATAGAACTGTGCTGGGAAAACTTGAAAGACACACTTACGCCAGAGATTTTCCTTTGAAAACAATAGGAGGGGCAACCGCAGCAAAGATACAGAAGCCAATGTGAAGCTATGATGGCAGTTAACAGCAAATTGTCATATATCAGTTGGGAGAAAGAAAATTCATAGAGTAGTTTAGGAACCTTACCAAGTAAAACAGGAAAAACCACCCAAACTTCAGAGCACTTTCATTCCTGCAATACATATGAATGTTAAGTGAAACTATACAAAGATGGACAACATTTATCCGTTCTCATTATCTATTGTGTCTGATTAGATAACAGCACTACTTATCTCCACCACATCACAAGCATACTCTAGCTTATAATTATTATCTTCAACACTTTGAATCTCCTACATGATCTAGTGGAACATAGAAATAGTATAATACTAAATGCAAAAGTTGGTTTTGCGACAAGATTTGAGAACGAACCTGAAAGCTCGGTAGAGTGGACGATACCATAGCACATAGGCTCCTGGAACCCCAGATATGAAGTAGATAATGGCAAGAAACCAAATCTTTGCATCTGGTAGATAGATCTGAAGTTAGGAACACTGGATCAAAAAAACCATACACTATTACGCTTAAGATGACTATTGAACACCAACCTCCCTGTTTAATCCATGCAGTAGTCACAGCTATGACATTCCATAGAAGGGAAAAAGCAATTCCTGGTCATCACAAGTAAAGACATCATCAGTGGCCTTCATGGGTGCTCCTGCTGAGACTCCCAAGAGGGGGGACGGTCTAGCAGCTCTAATCTTCAAAAATGACAGACTGATCTTTGATATATAAGAAATTTTGCAGATACTTAAATTACATAATTGCCTATTCCAAAAAACAATACTACAATGACAAAACAGTCTACCAATCCTCCCAAAGAAAGAAGCATATACTGCAAAAACAACTATTCATGAAAAACGCAAAAAAATATCAAAACAATAAAATGTTCAAAAGAAGAGATAAGAGAACCGCTGGATACCATCAGAAAAAATGTTAAACTAAATGCTTCTCTCTTCAATCAATAAATTTTTCTGACTGAAATTTCTTGGCAACAAAAATGGGTAATTACTTCACTTACAAAATAAATAAATCAAAGCTGAAGTTTTATGCTGAATATCACAACTGATGCATAATATTGGGAAATTCACCAATTCCTGCAGGGAAATTTTCAGGAGACTCTATTTCCAGCAGCATAAATGGTCAGCCATGCTACAGACTTAGTGCTACTGCTATTATTTCTTAAAAAATACATAAACAGGAAAGAAGCATGCAAGAGCAATCAAATTCCATGCACTTTCCGGTCTCACATCCTCTCAGACAAATGTATAGAATTATAATTGAGAGAGAGAGAGAGAGAGAGAGCGAGAGAGCGAGCTTAACAGCAGGATTAAGATAGCAGAGTTTTGTTAAGCAGAAAACCGGGAACTTCGTGCTATATAAGTAAAACTGGACATACCTAACAAGGTTGTAAATGCAACATATTGCAGCTTCTGAAGGTGAATTGGTATTTCGTTCGCAATATCGTGATGGATTATAGGAAAAAATGGAGGCCAATTTTTCTCCTCAAGAACAATACCAGCTGCAAAGAAACAAGAAATTAGTGACAATTTCTCTTTGTGTAGAAGTCTGGTAGAAAGTACAAAAGGTAATATATGATTCTTTTGTTGATAAACAGTGTCAGCTGGAAGTATTGAAAGATCCACAAATACAAGGTAAAGTACCTCGTGCAATAGCTTCTTCTTTCCGCCTAACTTCCTGCAGAGCATCATTAATACAAATTAGGAACTATGTGGATGCAAAAGGTAATCCAGGTGGCACTCTACATTCAATTACGTAAATCTCTTCAAATGCTTATAGATCTTGTGCAATAAATTAGTTCCTCTTCCCAAGATATTTCTCTAGCTATCTAGTAAACAATGCAAGGTGGAGAAGTTCTTTAAATCCATGTGTGCAAGTTTAATATCCACATGTATTAAGTATTGGGCTTTTGAATAAATATTATAAAATCTAAAAAATTAAAAAATACCACGAAATATGGACTTTTGCAAAACTATAGTAAAGCATGCACAGAAACCATGCCTTGTGATCATAGGTTCCAGCCTACACTTTACGGTTTTAAGAAAAATATATCTTTCATGGTATTTTCATTTTTTTTCAATTTTATAATGCTTAGTTGAAAAATCCGGCATTAAGTGCAACAATTGCTCGCATAGATAAAAAAATTTCCAACTATTCAGCTTCACTTTATTCAGTTGCACCGAACTTCATGTGTTTTCTCAAGCAACTAATATGTGCTAGCATTATATATGCTGAAGACTCCAAAAAATTCTGAGGATTTGGAGAGAACGAAAATTTCTCATATTCTGGAGAGAACGAAAATTTCTCATATTCTGATTGTTGAGAGTAATATAATCTGCATTCATCAAACTCCAGGTAAGAAAAACATTCACCATTTTTTCAAAGAAAATATCTTATAACTTTTCCTCAGAGAAGTTAGGAACAAAAGCAATTATTAGCAATACAGCATGCTAATTTGATTTCAGCAAAAAATAAAATAGAAAAAATAGCACCCTTGGCATCATAAACCAGAGAGTATAGATGTTGTGCACAGAACTTCATGCTAGCAGATTAATAGAAACTATCAACGAATACCTGTTCCCTCCTTTTCAATTCAGCTTCCTTAGCCTGCAGTTCTCTCTCTTTCTTTTTCAAATCCTACATAGAAAATCTCTTCGATTAGAAGACTGCATAAAAGTTGTGCAAGAAACATGAAAAACAAGTTACAACTGATTCAAAAAATTGCATGCACCGAAGAACTATCAAGAGGAATATCGACTGGAGCTGTAGGATTGTAGAAATCAGCAGGCTCTGGAGGAAGGGGAGACAGCCTTGAGTTCGTAATAGGAGGAACACTCCCAGTATTCTGAGCATAAAGAAAATTGATGTTAAAATGTGAGAGTTTCACTAAATTGCAATGAAAAAAATGCATGTATTGTACTATAAAGGTTATGACATGTATTATTTTGAGCCACAAGCAGGACAAAGCATGATGCACACAGAAGCTTGTTTTTTCCAAGAGAACCTCTTATTGTTCTAAAACACCCAAGTATGTCAATTTTAAGGAAAGATGTTAATGTGGGTATTAGGGGTGTAAATGAGTTGAGTTTGACAAAAATTGCGAGCTCGAGCTCGAACCGGCTCATCAGAAAAATTTAAATTAAACAAAAATATTAAATTATTAATATATCATAACTATTTAATAATAATTAATAAAATAATTTAAATTATAATTATAAATAAAATATATATTAAAGTATAATATGTATTATAATAATTACTATAATGATTTAAATTATAATATATTATAGTTATTGATAAAATATTAAATTATAAATATATATACTAATTAATATATAATAAATTTTAAAAGTAGAAAAATAAATTATTCATATATATTAATTATTTAATTAATATATAAAGAATATTTAAAAATAGAAAAAAGCTCGTGAGCCGGCTCACAAGCTTTCGAACAGTCATGAATGAGCTCGAGCTCAGCTCATATAAATGCTCGAGCTCAACTCAAGCCGGCTCATGAGCTTCATGAACCGGCTTGACTCATCTTTCACCCCTAGTGGGTATCTTATCTTCACGAGTAGGTTGGCAGCTTAAATTAGATGCATGAAACACGTTGTAGATAAATTGCTGATTGTTAAATCCAATAACAGTACTCAGATTTACACACATGATGCATGTCCCCGTTTCTCAAAGCAAAGCTCTATGAACCACAACACCTACTTGTAGGCTGCTCTCATGAGTAGAGAAAGGATCAGGCAACCACAACAAAAACATTTACCAAATGTCAGCTATTCAACAAGTCCCAGTAAAAGAAAACTAGAACTATCAGTCATCTAAAGGATTTTGTGCCCCAGCAATTATGAGCTCTTGGGAGAATCAAGGAACACTGCACTGGAAGAAAATTTGAAAACAAGCTAAAAAAGGTATTCAGGGAAATAAATTGGATTTAGTACACATATTTATTCTTCTAGTCACGTGGTTCTAAGTTGTAAGTCAAAGAATTAATAATTAGCAAAACTTGCTTGATTATGGGAAGAAAAACAGAGATGAACTCACCGTTGTATAAAATGAACCACCACTAAAGTTTGACTGTCCAGCTGCTTTTCCTCTTCTCCCTCCATCCTATATTTAGAAAAATGTCATGGCTTCTATTGCATGAAACCAGAACTAACTATAAATTTTACTCAGCAGAATAAATATCATGTAATATATTGGGACTTAAAATACATGCCGAAGAAGTTAAAACAACAGCCTCAACCTAGTATTGATAAGCAGTTCCTTTTGCTAATAAGACCTGTTCGCCAGTTCTCTCTTATCATTAAGTGGCTGTAAATTGTTGGATGTAACTCGATTTTGTAGTTGGTAAAAAATTAATGCAACAACACTATTTCCACTGCAACCTTATCCCTAGAAAACCCACCAAAATTACCTCCATCACCATCCATCATACTCCGCCACCACCATTCCCCACTAAAGTGAAAGGCCACGTATGCAATCACCAAAATCACATTACCAGCATCAATGACACTACTACCCCACTTCACAGCCCAACAGGTAAACCACATCTTCTACCACTAACTCAAAGACAATTTTAGTCTCTCAACCTATTATTGGAATTCACTGATCAAGTAGGCACAAAAAAATAACAGAGGAAAGCTAGAAATTTTTTAATGTCGATCAATTTTCACAAAATTTTCAAGCATAAATAGCACAGAACGTGCAAGAACCCTGGCCATCAAACTCTCAAGCGCAGAACGATCACAAACACAATTCAGCAAAAATTTACACGCCGATTCCGAAAAAGAAAGCCGTAATAGATAAGCCATGAAGTCAACAAAATCATCCCTAAACCCCAATTCAAAAAAACCTTCTTTTCAATACAAATTCTTCGCTTCTAATAGCACACCGAGTTTCACGTCTGTGCTATAGAGGTGTAAAAACTAGTTTCCGGATAACATTCAAAACTTCAAAGAGAATAAGTATACAAAACTTACAGCGAACGGGTTAACTTCTTCTTCTTCTTCATCAAAAGGGTTCCTATCATATCGGCCGGCCATTTTCTTGATGACTGTTCACTTCAATTAAATTCACAGACACCAACAAAATAGGTGCTTTGAGATCTAAACAGTGAAATTGGAATGGTCTTAGAAAAGTATAACAAAGTGTTGAAACTTGGAGGGGAAGAATTTAGACCATTTTGGGATTCAAATGTCAGAAAAGAGATTCTAAGGGAAGAAAGTTCGTTTGGAGAGAGAGGAGGGTTGGACTTGTCCGTGGTCAGCTAAGTGCTTTGAAAGAGACGACCCTTCTTCCATTGAAAAATGAAAAGGGTAATTTCTAAATGCCCCTCAAACTATAGCTCAATTTCAGAATGGCACCTACTTGCTTTCATTGCTATGAGTTTACTCCCCAAAGTTTTACATACTCCAAGTTTCGGTCGCCAATTCTTTGAAATAGCACTTGGTTTTCCAAATATAAACCAAAGACTTGTGGCTTGTTTGTTTATGAATTAGAGCATTGGTAAAATAGTTTTGGAAAATAAGATTGAAAAATGTGATGATTGTTTATTTATATTTTGGATGATATATTTATATTTTGGATGATATATATAAAATAAATTAGGAAAAAATTATTTGTTTGTTTATATTTTAAGAAGTGATAAAATATAACATCAATAGCTTTTTTATTGGGTTAGTACGGTGAAATTAATAATTTAAAATTAATTGTATATGTATATATATATATATATTGGGTAGAGGGGAACAAAAAATAAATAGACATTGAAGAATTGATAGAAAATAAATTGTGATGATATTTTGGACCTTTTTGGACGTATTTTAGATAGTAAAATTGAAGAATGTAATAAGTTATTTGTTTGAGTTTTAAAAATTAAAAAATATTTTGACAATTTACAAACAAATGAACATTTGAAAAAGGCCAAAAAGGATAAAGGAAGAAAGGGTGTGGGTTCTCTTTACTTACCCCTATAATTTTCTTGTCTTCAATTTAGGACAAAGGCATACTTGATAAATTAATTTCAGACTATAAAGAAATATTAAAATTGAAGCATTTTGAATTTTGCAAAGTTCAAAAATAAAATTATGGGTATAAATAATATGAGACGATTCACAAATAATTTGAGCTCATTAGTTAAATAAATTGAGTCGAACTCAGTAATATTCAATACGAAAAACTTGCAAGTCTAAACAAGTTTTTTAATATTTTATATATATAGTTATGTATAATAAGATTCATTAAGATTAGTAAATAATAATAACAACAACAACACAACAATATTTTGTTTGTTATTTTCATAAAATAATAATTTTTTTTAAAATTTTTATAATTATAAATTTATTTCGAATTTAAATAAGCTTAAACTAATCCAAACATATACGAACTTGAGTTCATCCAAACTTATATGAATCAAGTTTTCCTACTAACTTGTGGCAAACCTTATCAAACTTATAAAGTAATAAATTATTTTATATGATTTTATTAAGTTCGATAAGACTCGCTCTATTCGTCGTTTATTCAATAAGTTGAGTTTGAACTTGCGATATTCGAGCTTGACTTGACTCAACTCAGTTTTTGATAAAATAGAAGTTACAAAGTGCTACAATCAATTGTAAATTAATCTAATGACATTATTATCATATTTAATATGTGTGAAGTTTAGTATTTGAATCAGGGCGTGAATGTAGATGTTTTTTAAAAAAAAAAAATTGCCACTACCACAAGAATGATAATTTAAAGGAGTAAAATGAAATTTATCAAAAAGAAAGAGAATAAAACACAATCGCCAACTTTTCTTTTTATGTGCTCTTCTTTGTTTAGCTGATTTTTCGGGTTACAAAATATCGTAATTGTTGTTGAAAAGTAAATTTAAGAAATCCTACTGAAGTATTAATTAGCAGTTCGTTGATTGGGAATATCACCTGACAATCATAGTATTTAAGGAAAAAACAAAAAATATTTGATTTATTGTGCCCCACTGCTCATTTCCGTTAAATTTAAGGTGCAAATATAACTAATTTCTTGCACTACTTTCGTTAATACATACACGCTTTGGTGAAAGCAATGTTTGGACGGTAACTTGTCCGCGTTACGCATAATAAAATTATAAATTCTTGGACTTCATGCCCAACCCACACAATTTAAGTACAAAGACAAAGTGAATTTCAATAGGCCAACGGATAAAATTTGGTTTTCACTATTTTTTCACCTTTACAATTTTGGGAAAAAAAAGACTGTCCCAAACAAGTACTATGCCAGCTGAAATGTAAGCGATGATAACTACCCAGAAAAACAGAACTATGAAAATTTTAACAGTTAACCTGCCAGGCTACAAAAGAATACAACAGGGTGCAATCCACCTCCAAGTAAATTTAACCTAGTTTAAACCTTAGGACGGCATCAAATGTTGAGCCAAAGCTTGCGTTTCCGGGTTGAGGGAAATGGATCCACCCAGTTCCTGTCCTCCTTTACGGCTCGTTCCCATCGCTCTTTAAATTTTTGAAGTTCTATTGATGATTGCCTCCTAATCTGCACCACCCAGATCAAAGCAATAGTATCACAACACAGAATGATTTTCTGTTTTCAGAGGCACTTATAAACTCGAAAAAATTTCTGAGCACAAACACACACGAAAGCAAGCACACATTTTCAAACAAAAGAGTACAATGTGTACTCGGATTTAGTGTCTAACCTCGGTCCTCACGTCAATGGGATGTCTCTGCACGGGGGGAAAACCAAAAAGAGAAGCAAGGACGGGAAACAAGTCACTGTTAGTAAATTTTAACTGGTAACACTACTCTGTGGAACAGGATAAAAGCAGACCAACTAGCATAACAAATGGAAGTTATACCTTCATAGTCTCTTCAGGATTCGAAGCCTATACATATGAAAAAAGATCATAAAGTCAGGTGGTTTGAAAATGGCCAATAAATGCTAGTAGTTTGACATCATTTGATATGTGTATTTGATCTGGCTTCAATTCCAATCATTGTAGATGCCTATTGCTTACATTTATAACCAATGGATCAAATGTTTCTGTCTTCAGTACAATGAAAGTTATTCTCTTTAGCATTAACATCCAGGGCTCAATTTTTGGTGATGTGAAGGTTCTTCTCCCTTTTGTCTTTAACTAATGTTATTGTAAACATCATTGTAATCGTGCTTCTTTTGTGATTAATGCACAGGTAGGGGTCAACGCCTCAACCCCCCCCAAACCTTGCGGCTTTCAATTTAAAAAAATAAAATAAACAAAATAAAAAAAAATCCAGGGCTTAATCAGCATAGAGCATCCATTAAATGAAATAAGATTGATTATTTTCGGCTACAGATGCACTCACAGAAGTTCAGTGAAAGGCAACAAAGATTACAGTAAAAGAATAAATAAATCAGAGGAAACGTGAACACACAAGACATGGAGTTGTTAATCACCTTTTTTGCAGATGCTCCACCCAAAGTTTGTATACTCTGATGAACTACATATTCACTATCAACTACTCCAACCTTTTGTGTGCGATCCCCCTATAAAAATTGATAAAGAGGCAAAACATGATAATAATGTTAAGCATAAGCATTTTCAAAGAAATTTTGTACACTTTCAAACACTTCTCATGCAAAGAATGTTCCACGTTTGGCAGCCTGATTTCTAACTGAATCCCAGGCAGGGGACCAGGGAAGAGAAAGGGTTTCATTTGGGTTTGTTAGCAGAAGTAACTTAATATGAAATTGACATGGCAGTAACATGAAAAGAGAATTGCCAGTTTTATATCAAAATATGGGATGGAACTCCACAGCAGAGCAAAAAAATAACATTATTATAGCATGTAAAGGAACAAACAAATACTAGCAGCTTATTGGATAAAACCATCTTCACATATAAACCAACCGAACAGCCCAAATCAAGGTAGTGTTACCTGTGCACAATACCCGAGTTTCATATCCATTCCCCATCCGTGAACAAGATCATTCTGACACAAGAAGAAACATCTCTCTGAGATTTATGGGGATGAGACAGCAATATAAAACTTTTCTCAATTGGAAAATCAAGTAGTACAGTTAATGCACCTATGATAATCTCACTAATAGTAGGGAATGCATTCAAAAGATTTTCATTTATCTTTTTCTATAACTGGTGTCCTAATGAGGTGTAAGCCTATGCAAATTAAAAAATGTGACTGCATTTTCTGGACACCCGCTACATCCAGTTTTGCAAATTATTTACACTGTAAAATTCACACTTACTTAGTACCTTATACAAGCTATTTGTTCAGAGAAAAGCTCCCAAAATTACCTGTATCAAATGCCAGGCACAAAGCCACGCTGATCTCGAAAATACAGGAGCCATACCTTCCACGAAACTGCAAAATCCATTCATTAACATGTTCTTCTAAGTTGAAAAAAATTAGCACCATGGCTCTTGTTTGGTACATGGAATTGCATAGGATAGAATGGCCTTTATAGCTCTTCTTTTGTTAGTCTATTGGCATGTGTTAATATACCAGACAGTAATAATTGCCTTCATTCATGCTATTATGCAAATTTCACAACCAAAACATGTTATATATGCCAAATAAATGGTAAAGTTTTTATCATCAGTAAAAATGTTAAAAATGTTAGTTCAACGAAATAATTATATGTTACTATAACATTACGAGGGAACTAGTTATTTCTAGCGAATAAAAGTTGGTGACAAGTACATATATTATGAGAAAGTAAGAGAAGGCTAAAGGTTGAGGATATTAAATAGCATGAATAAGTTGCTTGAGAAACCAACTGAATATCAGAATAAGAAAACAAACAGAGACAATTTTCACAGAGATGATAATTTACCCAGTGCATGGCGGCCCCTCGCTGTCATCTGAGCACTTAATACTACCTCTGGCATCATAGACTCTTCTGCTTAAATCAGAATATATAAGCACCAGAAGCAACATATATAGAACTAAGAAGTCAAATCACATAGATTTTGCACACAACTTACCTATGGAATATATTCAGTCTATTTCTTATTGTGATCCTGTGATGTATACCAGTTGAATTTGGGTCTAAAGCCGGCTGAGATATTTCAAGTCCTTCTGATTTTACAATATCCAGATACCTGACCGAAGGAGTAATAAGAAAACCAAAGAAAAGTGGTAAGTAATGCCTACATGTTGGAAAATTAGTATTAATACTTATTTTATGCGACTCAATGAAGAATATGCAGAAGAGTTACTGCAAGAATGAAACCCTCTTTAAAAATAAATGCAACCCTTGGGGAAGGAAGAGAGGAGAGAGTCGCCTTTAGATCTATGGATGAAAAAATTGTCATGGACTAGAAATATTGTAATTAATTTTCTAACTGAATTAAAAGTTTAAGAATGACAAATTACAAGTGAGATCTCTTTATGAGAAGCAGAAACGTTTATTAACATTTGACATAGTATAGCATGCCAAGAATAATGATTAGCACAAACAACCATCTAGGGATCTAATAACAATAAAAGCAAAAGTAATGCAAAGAGATAGAATGATGTATATTGCAGCAACAGTACCTTCCGGGGTGAAAATTTTCCACCCCCAAATCTTCATCCCAGAGGAATATGTAGTCATAAATAGACACGATAGCCGGATGCAGAAAGCGTTTTGCATACCACCTGAACATGAAAGGAAAGAAAAGTTAAACAATAACATCTTATTAGAATACAGCCTTTGGCTTCGAAGGAAATTTGGCTCCAAGTTGGGGAAAAAGATCTGTCATTTGATAAGTGCATGAGAATGGTCAAGACTTTATACATACAAGTCAAGATCTCAACTCAAATACTCAACGATTCCAGAGCCAATAACATATTGTAATCTAAAACCCTAAGAAGGTGACCAATGACCAAGGCCAGAAATTCATTTCCTTCTTTTCCATAATGTTTTGTTATTATTCCTAATATAACTCCTGCTAGTTACAAGGCAAAGACGGCCACATCAGAAACAGTCTTAATTAACCAGTAACCATGCTCCTACCAAAGATTAATTAGTTGGACTTTGCAATATGTAGGCATGGAAATTTGCATCAGTTTGAATTCTCCAAAATCCACCAAATTTAGATAACTATCCATAAGTAGAACTAACCAAATTTGATATAGATGATTGCCATGAAAATTTTTTGAATTTGACAGATTACAAGGCAAGAAGGCAGACCATCAATTATAAGGCTCACCATTTTGTTTGGTTGTAAGCAACTATATGTATAGCTTCCTTACTCCATTCAAGGTCCCACCACCCATCCACATTACCATCATAGTGAAACAAGATAATTGTGAAATTTTCTGAAAGAAACTGAATCCAGAAGAATTAAGCATTGAAGTGAACAATTATTATATGTAATAGATCATAACATTTTACTATTATTTAAACGTCTACAGGACAGTTGTACCTTTTGAACAATAGTATCAACATTCTGCTTTTGCTCAATTCCAACAGGCATTGCTAGCAAATTATTAGATCTCCGAACACTGGCCTGAATATTAAGAGGAAAACATATTAATTGGAGTTTGATTATTGATTATTGAACCATCATACTTAATGAAAAAAGTGAGTGCATATCAAATTCTAAAACAATGTGTCAACAATCAATCAATTAAAATTAGAGCACTAACAAATGAGATAAAGGACGTAAAGATGAAAAATGGCATCTAGACTCTACTGTCAGCATTAAATTTTACCCCAGACTTAGAATTGCTTGTTGTCCACAAAGGCTTTAACTCCAGGTCTGACCTTGCTGCGATGATACCACGAGGCAAACTATCCAAACTTTTGGAATCTACACCTGAGTCCTGGACCAAATCGTCGGTTCACCTCAGTAAGTGGTTAGAAAATAAAATAAATGTTAACACTTAAAAATGATACTGAAAGGGATAAAAATAATCTGACAGAAAGAAGCTTTAAAAGGATAAATACCTTTAATGTGTAGAAAGGATACAATTGTGACTCCATCTGATAAAATGGAAGACAAGAAGCAGAAATGATTCTCAAGGACAAGGACTTAAAAACAAAACTGGTTATCATGGCATTGATAAGAAGATAAGTTTTCATAGTCTCTTTGAAATAAAATAGATTAAAGCAGCTGTTAGTCCACATTAATATGAGAAAAAATAAATTTCTGTACAAACTATCAGTTAACATACCTCTGTCTGTTGATACTGATAATTTGTGGTCCTATAAATAATGAACAACATTACTGTACAGACAACTCCCATAAACGGCAGCTGCTTCATCTTTGCACCAAATGCACCCTGCAGTTAACTCTATATAGGAGTTAAAAATTTTACCTTCACAAGTGATATTGCTCCAACTTAAAAAGTTGAAGGGTTGTAATTATTCATATTTCAAAAAACACAGATCATAGTTCCACTTATGTGATTGAATCAGAAATAAAACCAATAAAAGTCACAAAACAGGCCACATACCCTTTCAAATAAGAAATGCTGTTTCTTCATCAGCCACCTCCATGACTTGGGTGCCTTCATAGGCAGCTATGGGTTTTCATAGTCTCATATGAAAAACTGCAATGAATCCATGTATATCTGAATATTATCATTGATCTATGGATGTATGACTCCACAAAAGAGAGTTGCAATAGCCACTGACTTCTAACTAACACAGGGCGTAATTCAGTAATGAGATAATTACTCTCCTTATGTGTTCCTCAGATCAAATTCATCACGATACTTGATAAAAAGACATAGAAGTACGGTGCGACAAATATCAGGATCACCATACGAAGCCATCTAATTGCCCAACTTAAGCAAAAGTTAAATACACATAAAAGAGACTGACTACAAACTTCAGGACCATGACATGACTTTCTGAGCACATTCTATGACCTACACGTGGTGAATGCATTGATTCTGAAATTGCCTCAATAAGAAAAGAAATTCTGTCAACTTCTCAATCATATTACCCCAACTCTACATTTTTTTCTGACATGCTTTCAAAAACATAAGAACAAATGAAAGTTGAAACTGTAACATGCAGGTCTTGTGAGGTGCTCATTGTATGTGCTCACATGGACTACAAGTGCAAAAATTGTATTAAAGATGTCACAAAGAGCACACTGATGTCAGTACAAAGATCAGGAAGGAACCACTGACTACATTTTCATTTCACCCACTTCTTGAAATGAATATAGGAAAAGAAAATGAAAGCAAACAAAAAGGCATGTAGTGTTTTCTCTTTTTATTATTATTATTTTTGTTCTTTGTTGTTGTTGCCTTTTCTGTTCATTCAGGGTTCGACATTTTAAACCAAACTGAGTGCAATTTGAACAGGATATTGGGGCATAAAAGCCTGAGTTACAGAATTTCAATTTTTATTTGATAAAAACAGATCATTTCCAACCAACCGAGAAGCTTTTCCAACAAGCACGATAAAATATACAGTTACAAATAAAATCTAAAAATTTGCACTTCACACGCATTTCATGGAGCCCAATACTGAAGATCTATTTTTCATTATTTCACTTTGCCATTTCATATAATCAAATAACTAACCAAAGCTCTCAGTATAACGAGAACAAAACTGAATTAATTAGCACTAACCAAAGAGCACATATAAACAAGTAATTAATTACCCTGTATATCAACTAGAACATCATCTCAGTAACCAAAATTAAACGGAAAAAAATTAGAAACATGAATCCAAACCATACGTAATTCCCAAAATTGGATCGAGGGTTCAAACGTCATTTCCCAATCCACCCCACTTCTACACCGCAACAATAACAAAATAAAATGAATCACCCCCACCCCACTCCACCCCCCCACCTCCCAAACAAAAAAAGAATCAAGAAGAGCACAGAGCGCATACCTATCTCGCCACAGATTCAATGAATCCAAGGCACACGTCTTTCAGCACGGGATTTTCTTTCCCAGCTGAAATCAAGCTCCAGATAAATCCTACCTCCGTATC
The DNA here is from genome assembly GCA_014898725.1 of Jacaranda copaia. Classification (NCBI taxonomy): domain Eukaryota; kingdom Viridiplantae; phylum Streptophyta; class Magnoliopsida; order Lamiales; family Bignoniaceae; genus Jacaranda; species Jacaranda copaia. Next base: position 44,833 of record JACGDI010005762.1, read on the forward strand.
AACTCTGTGTTTATCTATGTATATATCTGTAGATATACAAAAAAGAACTGCAAGAAAGAATTACAGATACAAGTGATTGCGTGTGTATAACTCTGTGTGTGTGTGTGTGTGTGTGTGAAAAAAGTGGAAGAGGAATTCAAACAGGGAGAAGAAAGGGAGAATAAGAAGCGCCACGTATAAAGCGGAGACAATTTGTTGCAGAAATATGACTGCACCAAAACTCATACAGCAAATTAATTATTAGTATTAGCACTAAAAAAGGAAGATTAATGTTATTTAATCATATTTTAATAGCACTATAGCACTAATGTTATTACTTTTACGTATTTCAATAAATTTGTGTATGGAGAGGGATTGAACCTACGAGATAATAAATGTAATAATATCAGCGTAACTTTCACATGTAGAAGGCAATGAGTGATTGGACCACTAATGACTTTTTGATTAGTATTATCCAAATAAAGAGGAATTTGATCCCTTTGAGGTCTCTTGTATTTCATGTTTAAAATTTTGTTAAATATTTTATATTCCTTCTTTTAAAATAAGTTTATAAATTTTTAAAATAAAACAACAAATTTTATAAGTTCTTTTTTTTGGGCAAAACTAAGAAGCTTCTAATGTATATATCAAGAATAAACTCTTTTGATTTTGAATGTATTAATCACATAATTATTATTGCTAACATCTTATAAGTTCTAAAATTTTATTTTATCCAAACATATTTAAGAGCTATTTTAAAATATAATTTAATTTTATAAATCTCAAAAATATTTTATAAGATTTAAAAGTTCATCAAATTTTTTAAATGAGTTAAATTAGGTGCACTCAAGTACTAAAATTTTTGGAATGATTTTTTTTTTATTATTATTTGAGTTAGATTGAAGCACCATAATTCTTAAGTTATAAGGAAATTTAGATTTGAATTTCACTCATATGTCAGGATTTACTTATTTTAATAATATTTTTCATTAATTTGTTCGCCTTATTTGAAATTATTAATTGTATTTAACCGGTCAATCGTTTTAATATAATGCTTTGATTGATGGCTTATTTAGGAAAAGAGTGAGATCTCGTACATTATGTGATTAATAAGGTTGGATGCATTTGATAGTGTTAATAGGATTAAATTTCCTAAAATTATTTGATGCCACATGAAAATTATGAAAGAAAATAAGGGAACGTTTGGTTATGTTTTTTTGTTTGATTTTATTATATGTTTTGGAAGAATAAATTATTGAAGAATTTGATTTATTTTTTGGTATGTTTGTTTATGTTTTGGATGAAATATTTTTTACTATTGCAGTCAAATTAATACTTTTTTGTTGGGTTTTTAAGGTAAAAACGAAATTGAGTGATTTTTTTAATATAAAAAAATAATAAAATATATATATAATATATATAATATATGTATGTAAATATTAAAAAATGCGTATTTTGAAAGGAAAGTAAAGATATATTTAGCCCTATTTACCCAAAATAATATTATTTCATAGAAATACAACAAAACAAAGCCTAAATCTTTTAGATCATTAGAATCAAATCTTATTTAGAATCACATGTGAGGGCCCACATGTAGAAATTCGTAGTGGCTACATGTAATATTAAGATTCTAAATCAAAGTAGCTGAGCGCATTGTATTTTTGCTATTTAAGTGAAGTTTCTGTTTTAGATACTTCATCTCATATTTACGCTATGAAATGAATCCAATTAACAATTAGAAATTTAGCCCTTTTTGTAATTCATTTTACGTCGGCTCTATTCCAAATTAAGATGAGATTTGGGATGGAAAGAGCTTTTCGTGGGATATATTCCCTCACATGATAGATACCAATAAAAGAAGATTTTTTTGATATATTTATTTAACTTTAGACCTTAGAAGATTTTGTTCACATCAAAAAGGTGAATACAACTCATTCAAGAAGCTGCATCACTTATTGTGAATTAAAAATCAATAACTATATTAGTTTTCTAACAATATGGGCAAGAAATAGCAACACTCAGGACTTATCGAAGTTGATATTACTTTTTTGACACCAAAATTAAGTGCTTTTGCAGTTCGTGCCACTTATTTGCCGGTTTAAATTTTTTATTTTAATTTATGTTTCATTTTCTATTTTATTGTATGAATATATGATAAGTGTATTGAATATTTTTTTATAAAAATAATTAATTGAGAACCAAATACATTTAACATATTTACATCACATTAAAATAATAAATAAAACACAAAATAAAATGGAGAATCCAAAATGTTAATTCACCGCATCCTCAAATCACTTTGTTTTTACAAACAAAATTAGCACTGCCACAAGTCCAAACAGCTAATGAATCAATTACTTTAAATAAATGCTAAAACTAAAGTTGAGGTGTGCAATTTGGGTTCCATTCCCATATTTAAGTTGTTCATTGCTTTCTCCCTTTCAATAATGACATATATTTTTTACTTCTCCCTCTCTCTCTCTCTATTTATATATATATATATATATATATGGCATAGCTGGGGAAGGTTTGAAGTGGTTTGAAGTTTGATGAGGCAGACAAACGTAGTTGTTGCAGTCTCCAAGGAAAATGCATACCCCGCACATGCATACATCCAAGTGGATTAATATTTATTTTTGTGTCTTATGTTTAATTCATGAGAAAAGGTAAAGATTTTTTAATTTATATCTTTTTTAACTGCAGTAGACGTGGATCCTGCTTGGGACCTGCGGGCGTGCAAGGTGGTGGTTCCTGCTGTTGGACTTTAATTGGTCGTCCCCTCTTTGGGAATGCGGGTTTCCGCATTCATGGCTTCTTCTTAGCAGTCATAATAAATAATAATAATTAATATTAGGTGAAAATAAAATTCACAATATTCATGCCCACATCTTTTTGTAAATTACGTTTGTGCCCCGGAGGATTATGTCCAAATGCTAAATCTTTTTTAAAAATAAATTTTTAAAATATTTGGGTAAAATAAAATTTTAGAATTTATAAAATATTAATAATGATAATTTTGTATCATATAATTAAAATTAAGAGAACATGTTAAAATTTTAAAAATAAATTAAGAATTTTTTATTTTTTTTAGTAAAAGCTTATAAGCTTCTACTCTTTCATTTTAGAAGTTTATGAGTTGTTCTTTAAAAAAAAATTATCAAATATTTTTTAACATCTTGTAAAATATTTTAAAAAACTTATAAGCTTACCCAAATACTTTCTAACTCAATCATATGCACTAGGTCAAAAAGCACTCAAACTTGATTCATCATACTGCTGATTTGATCATCAACTTTAATACAATGAATAGCTCATACCAAACCTACTTGTCAGGGTTGTCATGTCTTCAACGGATTGAGTTTGAATTAAATCGAGTTTATTCAATTTTGAATTTAATTATATTATCAATATATGTATTCAAATTCAACACAACACCATATAAGAGTTAATAATGTAAGAGAAAATAAAAAACCCAACAAACGAGCTAAATTCACACCTTTTTTCTACTGGACAAACTTGAATCCTACTGGAATCAATTCCAACCCTCCATTAGCACACATGTATGCATCAAATGTCACTAGGTCAGTTACTTCAATTTGGCTACTTTCCAACAACTACAAATACCTAAATGTCCCATATTTTTAAGTACCCTACAATATACTCATTTACCGATACCTTATTTCTTAATCATACAGTCTAATTTGAGCGCCATAGGGTTTTTGTTGAGCCCCTCCCATCAACCGTAATGGTTTTAATGTGGTTTCAGGTCTAGTTTAGGCTCTGCACAATAACTTGATCCGAACAACAGATCATACCTTACAATTTGATCACTTCCTACCCAAATGAAAATCTATGCTAATTGATATTGCACCTAAATTTGATGGATATCCAAAAAAAAAAAAAGTAATTCTAATTCACTTTATTTTTTCATTTGAATTGTATGTAAAATATAACATATACAAAGTAATTTATATCAAATTTGAGTTCTCGACAACTTTTTCATCATGTATTGACACATAAGTTAAATATTTATCTAATAACACTTGTGCTTCACATTATATATGGATCCATAAATAAATCATTCACAATATTATGTTTGACATTCTTCTTTTTTAATTTTTTAGCGCATCTCTTATTTTTGGTTCTAAGGTTAAGAAAAAATATGTAGATTTAACCCATATATGTATATTTTATTTAAAAATCTTATTAATATTATATATCAAAGTATTATTTGATAAAAAAATATTAATATTTATATTTAAATCTTTAAGAAATCAAATCATTTAATTTTATATTCGATCTTTTTGTTTTAAATTATGAATGTATGTATAATATTTAATTTCTTCCATCCGATATTTTAAAAGACCCAACGGTTGCTCCTCTTACTGGCCCAGATACAACCAAAATTAGAAGCGTATGCATATGGATCTGGATATGAACCCAGACGAACGCCGCTTCACAGGCCCAACCCCCTTGACCCAAAATACTTAAATTTATACCAGAGAGAAGTGGCTTTATGTACACAGTTGGTGTCAATGTTCATAAAACATGATCACTTTCTGATTCTTTTTCTTTGTTTTACAGGAGAACTCTTACGTCGTGTATCAGCCAATTCAGTTTTAACTTTTGCAGGCCGCTTCAATCGTTTCTTAGCCTTCAACAAAGGAACATTGCATTCAGAATCACCCGGTTTTTCCATTGCCTTAGGATTAGTGGCGGGAGCAATGTTCTCAACATTGGACAATTTCTTTGGCACCTTATCTTTACACAGTGGAGGGCGAGGCCGAGCACTCCGCGGCCTCACAGGTGGATTAAACGGAAGAAAGGCTGATGTAGCTTCATGGCAAGATCCCCTGCAATGCTGCTTGTACTCTTTCATGACCAAGTGTCTGAGAGAGAGAGCTGATTTGTATTCTCGTGTTCGTCTTGAGTAAAACACCAGGGCATTGTTTGCCAGCAGGAGCAAGTCCCGGAAGAGTTCTTTAGCATATTTGATGGATTGTTCGATGATTCTTGATCTTATCGTGCCCATGTCCAAGTGCTGCTTAATCACCTTCCTGTATCTCGCTCGTTTCTGTTGTTTGATGACAAATATAGTTCAGTCTATATGAGAATATATCCTCTTTTAACATATGGTAAATTGCACCTATACTGAGTCCAATATCATCCATTATGGTCGTACCTGGCTGTCCATACGATGTCTGAAGACAACTGCTGGTTCACTACGTGCAACAGATTGGAATATTTCCATCAAATTGTTTCTTTTGACAGGAGATGAAGCCGCATTGTGGTTATTCATGCCAGCATCTCTAATAATCTGACCAGAATCAGTAGTGGATGCTTCCTTCAATGCCGTAGAGAGAACGTTAGAGGAGCCTAAGTTGTCACTCTCCCCCACACTCCCTTCTTTAACTGCCTGATTACAATCCTTCCTCTTTCTCTGACCTCGTCTTTTCCTAATAGTCACTCCGTGCCCATAACCAGCTACTGCCAGCTTCTCAATGCTTAAATTTTTATCCTGCTCAGAAGAAACCGAAACATCAGGCTTTGCATCGGTCTCCATCTCTTGATCATGACGTTTGCATAGCCAGCTTGTCCGTGTTCTGGTGTCTTTGGTGAAGCTTCCAGCAGATTGTTCATCCTTTGATATCTCTTTGCCAGAAGACTCAGTACCATCTGAATTCAATGCAGGTACAGGTGATTCAATCTGGCTTGAACCATAATCAGCCTGATTGGAATTTTGCTTCTCTGCCTCCAAAGATTTGATTTTTGACTCAAGCGACCTGGAAACAGAACAATGTTAACATTTTTGAAGAGGAAAACGATCACTCCTAGATGAAAGAAGACTTCTATAGACAGCAAACAGAAAACACATCACAGTTACCACAAGCCAAAGCATGCACCAAATCATGGCTGCTATAACATTACATCCGACATTTTTAAAGCCCTTTTATTCTTTTATCCTTTAATCCATTTGAAACTAATAGAATAGCAATCACAACATAATTATGGAGTTCATGGATTTCAAGCAGCTAAGCCAGTGCAGCGTGCAGCAAGATAGCTGTATATGTTTATGGTTAGCTCTTGTGCAGGCAATTTAGCCATGCATTATTGACAAAAGGCGAAATAGTCTTATTAAGTGCTGACATAAATGCATCTAAATATGTGCCAACCCGATTGAATCTTCAGATCTTGCCAACTCCCGCTTCAGCTCAGCCACACGTCTCTTTCTCAGCTCTTGAAACCAAGCCCTGCATCATTCATAACAAATGTGGACAGTATTAAATTCTCTTCAAATCCTTAACACAAGCAAAAATAATTAGGCCAACTTCCAAAAACACCTTCAAAAGATAAATTTACAACTTTTTCTACTGAAAGCAAGTCAAGGAGAGAAGGGGATGAGGGTTGAAGTAGGTATAGTTGCATTGTGAAGAACAGCAAAACACAGAAAGAATGGACATATCAACTCTCAACTAGTTGCTCCAAAACGCATAGCAATGCTAGCATGCCAATTGCCATGTTTAATCCCAAACAAATTCAACGTTACACTGAAAACGAAGTTCAATCAAGAAAGAAATATGCAACTCACGTAGAACCAGAATAACGCTTTTGCAGGTCCTCGTACTTGGCTTTACAAACCTGCGATTTAAGGCAGGTTCCATCATTTTCCGAAGCCAGAGATACATACAAAAATAAATAAAACTGTCATTATTTATTATTCCCTTCAATTTTATTATCAAATATGTCATAAGGCGCATTTCATATAGAATATATTCAACATAAAACATTTGCAACTAGGACGTTCTAAGTTGTGACCCCAAGAAAGTACATGACCACAAGCCCTATTGCCATCAACTTGTAAACTGTTATACTTTTGCAGCCTCTTGTCCTAAGTTTGTGCTGTGGCCCCAAGCCCATGAATAATGGAAAAATTGGGCAGCAAAATGGTCCCCTTTCCGCTCATTAAATGCCACCATACCCCAAAAGTGCACTAGGGTCCATACAAATGAATTTTATTTTATTTTCTTTAGACATGATAAAAAGTAGCATCCAATCTGCACATGCATCACTACCGAAATTGCGACAAAGACGCTGACCAACTTCGGCAGCCACTAAAATTACATTTTTATACTCCAAAACCACTAAAATTATATTTTTGTACTCCAAGTCAACCTAAGGAGGAGCGAAAAATTGAAATTTTATTAAGGCCATTAATTGAAATTTTGTGATGTTTAAGAAGGCAAAAACAAGACTCTTGCAAGAAAATAAGGCACACATTGCATGTTCTACGACGTTCTATTTTCATATACATGCATGCATAAAAAGAAAACAAAATAATAAAAATAATAAAATATTAATGCAAAATAAAAAGGAAAATAACAAGATGTGTACCTCGGGGGTGAAGGCGTGGGGATGGAGGGTACGGGCTCGAAGCTCCGAAGCGACGACGTTCCAGTCTTGGGTGCCGTGCCTCTGAACAGCGCCTCCAAGGATGAGCTCCTCCCACGTACCCCACGCCCTCAAGGGGCCCACCGCCGCGGCTGCCTCAGCCCCCATCCTGCCCTCCAAGTGTACGGCGGCTGTCAAAAGCGAGGAAAATTTTGCGCACCAAAAAGAAGCCCTTTCAAATATTTCTGCAAACCGACCCTCTCTCTTTCAATATCCGCCCCGTGAGCGCGCACCCGGCGCACGTTAGCCTCCTGCACCCTCGTCGACGTAAAAAAGGACAACAAGGGTTTCGGCAAAGCCTTCGAAACAAAACCAGAAAGCTAAAAAAAAAAAATTAAAAAAATTGATAGAAATGTGTCTTCTCTTAATTAGAAAAAGGGGCGGTTCTCGGGATTGAATTATTCTTTTTTTTTTGGTTGGTTGATTTATATGTTTGGTGGGGTATTTTCTTTAATTATTAATCATGGGGAGGGTAATTGATAGGAAAGCGGGAGGAAAAAGGGGATGAGAATTCTATGAATTATACAGTGGGCGGAAGAAACATAAAGAGAAAAATAAGGAGAGAAGAGTTTATCGATGGTGGATAAATAACGGGATGATAGCCGAAGAAGAAGAACACAAGACGAAAACTGTGCCCATATATATATGTGTATATTTGTGTGTGTGTAAAATAAAACTGCGCATATATATATATATAATATGTATATAGATTTGGAAAGCAAAATTCTTGTTAGCCTTACCTCAAATCTGTATCTCTCTCTAAAATTTGTTTGGACAACAGAAGAATGTGATGGGGCCAATGGGCCGCTTTAAAAATTCCGTGAGCTCTCTTTGGCATGTCAAGGATATATGTGAAAAGGACGTAAGCGCCCTCGTGTCTTCTGGCTCGTGTTTGTTTTAGGTTTAAAAACGACCAATCAGATGGCATGTAACATTTTGAAAATTTTCACAAAATTTATTTAAATATATGTAATTATTGAATACATATATAATAATATTATTGATGCCAAAAAAAATAATTTTAGAGCATTAATTGAAAGTAAAAAGGTAATCTTATATAATTTTTTGAAAATCTAGTATATCTGTCTTTCTATAATCTCATACAAGGCTTTTTATATGACTAAGAATCCCACTAACTAGGGTTACAATCGCCCACTAAACCTCAAACTATCTACATACATTAGAGTTGATTGACACGGCGCCACATGTGGCCCACGTTCCTTATTTTTCGGTTGTGTTGGGCTGAAGTCGTAACTCTAAGCTTAGTCGGTCTATCCACACCCTCATCTTGGCTGCTTCTTGCTGAATTCAGCTCAGGAACCTCGCATCCTCATCTTGGTTGCTCTTTTCTAAATTCAGCTTGCGCACCTCGTACCCTCATCTTGGCTGCTCATCATACTCTCATCTTGGCTACTCTTTCTGAATTCAACTCGGGCACCTCACACTCCCATATTAGCTGCTCCTTCTGAATTCAACTCGACTTGTCTATTGGGGTGAGCTCGGGCTGAACGACTTTTCAATTGTAACCTTCATGACTACTTTAGCTCGGACTGGGGATATATACGCCTCACCTCTACCCCCAAAAATAAAGTTTAAAGAGGTCTGAACTATGACAATCCGAGCAAATGGTGGATGAAGCGTGAATGAAGCAGTGTAAGGGATGACACTGTGTATTCCTAATAGGATGCTCGGTCGAGTTGATTGGTGCCCAAAATGGACTCAGGCGGGTTTGCAATGATTTTACCCCTTTCTAAGGAATAACCATTATTACCTTATCCTTCCCCAGGTTCGCCTGTTTTATCTGCAGCATTAATTGAGTTGTCCTATCTTGCATATCCCTCTAGACATGTGTACGACGGAGTTTGAATTTGGGAGTCCAAAAGCCCTTTCCTTTCCTTATAAAAGCCATGCGCCTGTTCAACCTTCCCTTTCCTTGGCCATTTCTGCAACCCCTCCCCCGCTTTTTTTTCTCTCCGTTTTCTATGAGCACTTTGGCAATACTCCGCCGCCTGCATAACGATTGCCGTTGTGATTTGAAGGAAACTCCACTCACCTTCCGTGCCTCTAGAAAATGAGTCCAAACTTTTTCTAATTCTTTGCTTCGCATTTTTCACTTTCATTTCATTTGAGTTCTTAGAAACCCAGAATGTCCATTGAGTTGGTTGGGGATGATGACTCGGATAACTCAATTCTCAATATCCCATTGGAAGTGATGAGGGAGACTAAATAGGGAATGACTCAAGCGGGACTGTCTTATTACGAAACATATTTTTCTAGGATGACTAGGTATAACAGTCATAGGCTGAGAGAGGTCATGGGCATCCCAGAGATGTATCATATAGTAGTGCCCAAATCTTTAGATCGGCCACATCACCCCCTTTCAGGGTTTCTATGCTTTTATGTAGAACAATTGTGCCGCGGGCTGTGTT
>JACGDI010005762.1:54789-83724 GCA_014898725.1 Jacaranda copaia
TCTTAATGGACTCCACTCATACCTTGGGCAGGAACTTCTTACAAGGGATCTCGACTACCTTAGATCGACAGCTAGCCAATGGAATGCCCTTCAACAACCTTCACAATCAGTTCACTTCCTATCTTTTCAAGATATGTTACTTCCAAAAATTGAACTTTTACTTTTATCGCTTTTCCTGATTTCTACCTTTTTTGTTCCAGATGAGTATCCTTGCGGTGAGCATTCTCAAGCGATGGGAAGGGGAGAACTAATAACTAGAGATGAATAACCAGAGGCTGAAGGCCAAGGTGGACAAACTGCACGCAGAGATGAACCAGTTCGTAGACTTGAGGCAGCAACTTTCGACTTTGCAGACCAAGCATGATGAGGTGGTCGGTAGCCTAGCCAAGTCCAAGATAATATCTCAGCAGGAAGAAGCATTGAAAAAGGCTCGAGATAAGGGCCATCATGAGGGATAGGATATCTTCTTTGAGGTATTCTAGTATATTGAGGAGGGGAGGAGCTTCTTGGAAGCCAGCTGGAGATCACGCCTGGGCGAGTATTTGAAGAACAATGATTTCAAGCAGATACTTGTAAAAAAAGCTCTAAAATACTACCATAATAGCATCAATATCTGTGCAAACCAGCTGAAGGCTAGAGGAGTGCTACACATGGGCTAGTTGGATAAGAATGTAGATCGTATGTTTAGGCTGGAAACCCTTCCATTGGACTCAGAAGATGAAGATGACCCTGCTGGTGAAGTTGAAGGCGACCCTACTAAGCCTTAATCTGCAGTCAAGCTGGGGTTAGAGACTGAGATTTTACGAGAGGCCAAGGTATTCTCAGGAGCTGAGCTTTCAAACCAGGCTACCACCCCAGCTACTGCGTCTCTCCTTAAGCTAGCTGGCCCTAGCAATTGAAAGTCCCCTTTGTAAAGCACCCTGCCCACCTATTAAGGCGATCTTTTTCTCTTCTTCTTTTTTTTTTAATAAATGTAACCATATCACTGAATGGAAAAGAGGGGTCTTTATTTTGAAGTCTTTATCATTTCACCGTTTAATTTTTCCGACTCAATATTAACTCCAACTTTCTACAAGCGGCTTAGGTATTCCTCCGTGATTGTAGTTTAGCCATGCTTAATTGTCTTAGATTAGACGAGATGATTTTTTATTGGCATTAGCAATCTTCGAACGTTTATCTATTATGTTCAGATCAGTCGAGCTGATTTATGTGGCATCCGCCATCTTTAGTTGTTTAGATCAGCCGAGCTAATTTTTATAGCATTCGCCATCTTCAGTTGTTTAGATCAACCGAGCTAATTTTTATTTGGCATTCACCATTTTTGTCTGGACATTCGTCCATTATGTTCAAATCAATCGAGCTGATTTCTGTGGCATTTGCCATCTTCAGTTGTTTAGATTAGCCAAGCTGATTTTTGTGGCATTCGCCATCTTTAGTTGTTTAGATCAGTCAAGCTGATTTTTATTTGGCATTCGCCATCTTCAGCTGGACATTCGTCCATTATGTTCAAATCATTGAGATTTAAAAAAGCAAACATGACACTTTCAAAACTTAACAAAAGGTAAGCTGATCTTGCCTAATTTGAGCTTACAAGAAATGGAAATTAACTTGGTCTAATTTCTATGAGACAAAGCTAAAGTAGGAATAGCAAAGCAGATTTTAAAAGAAATTACATGTAAAAACACCGCAAGTTTTGCACGTTCCACGAACGAACTAGCTTCTTTTTTTTTATCGTTTCTCATACGCTTTCTCTTTCAGCACTGTGATCACCCAGTAGGGTCCCTCCCTGTTGGGCTCCAATTTTTTGACATTTTCCAGTGCATCCACTTTTCTAAAGACCCAATCTCCCACCTGAAAACTGTAAGGCTTGACCCTTTTATTGAAGGTGGTTTGGATCCTTTGCTTGTACTTAGTCGACCTAAGGTAAGCGTTCTCCCTCTATTCTTCGATCATATCTAGAGAATCCTTGAGAAACTCCCTATTTTTCTCAGGATTGTATGCCAGCACTCGATATGATTCCAGGCCCACATCGACTGTGATCAGTGCTTCCATACTGTAGACTATACTAAAGGGTGTTTCCCCAATTGACACTTTCGGCATAGTCTTGTGGGCCCATAATATGCCGAAAAGCTCGTCCATCCAACCACCACTAGTTTGGTTCAACCTTTTCTTCAGACTCCTCAAAAGATTGCGATTGATGACCTTAGTCTGCCCATTAGTTTGTGGGTGTGCTACAACGTTGAAGTGTTGGACAATTTTCATTTCTTTACACTAGGCTTGCACCTTAGCCCCCTGGAATTGCCTTCCGTTGTCCAAGATCAACTTCTTGGGGATGCCATACCTACATACTATGTTTCTCCACAAGAATTTGAGCACTTCGTTCTCAATTATCTTGCTAGGGGCTTTGCTTTTACCTACTTACTGAAATAATCTACTGCAACCAACAGGAATTTTCTTTGCCCGACCGTCGTGGGGAAAGGCCCCACAATATTTATTCCCCATTTTGTGAAGGGATAGGGGGCACTCATTCCATGTATGGGCTCGGTAGGTATATAGCTGACTTAGGCGTGCCTCTGAAACTTGTCACATTTCTTCACCAACTCTTCTACGTTAACTCGGACAGAGTGCCAAAAGTACCCAACTCAGATAGTCTTGGAGGCTAGTGTAGTCCCTCCTAAGTGATTCTCGCATCATCTTTTGTGAATTTCTCACAGGATGTATTACTCTTCTTGAGGGGACAAATAGCATAGTTATGACTGAGAAAAACCTCTCTTGTACAACAGTCCATTAACCATGGTGAACTGCGTTGCTCGTACATGCAACTTATGATCAACTATCGGGTTGTCTCCCTGCAGATATCATATGATGGGGGTCCTCCAATCCTGACCTTCTTCCATTGTGAGGGCTTCAGCTTTGAGACTTTCTTTCTCCAGCTCCTGGATTGTGATTCACTAACACTCGCTGAGAGAGCTGGCTATCTTGGCCAAACAATCTGCCTTGCTATTCTTCTCCCGAGGTATCTGGGTTATTTGAAGCTTGGCCAAATTTTTTCATAGTTTATCTACTAATTATAGATCTTTGTTCATTCTGGCTTCTTTGGCCTCGTACTATCCTTTGGTCTGCTTCGTTACCAATTGTGAATCAGTGAACACTTGGACATATCTGATGCCACTTTGCATGGCCATTTTAATCTCCCATATCATGGCCTCATATTTTGCTTCGTTGTTGGAGGCCTTAAAATGAAACTTTACTACAAACTCCATCTCTTTACCTTTAGGATCAATAACAATAATTCTAGCTCCGCTTCCTCTATGTCCCGACAACCTATCCACATACACATCCACAAACCTTCATCCCCCCTTATAGGTGCATCTGCTACGAAGTCTGCCAGGGCCTGCGCTTTTATGACATTCTTGGGGGCATAGCCAATATCATATTCCCCCAACTCCACAAACTATTTAACTAGTCTTCCTGCCACGTCAGCCTTCCCAAGGTTTACTTCAATGAGGGGTTAGTTCGCACAACTATAGGATAAGATAAAAAAGTAAGGTTGTAACCATCTTGCCATGACCACCAGGGCTAGTGCCACTTTCTCAATTTCTGGATATCTCAGCTCAGTACCATGCAGGATCATGCTGACATAGTACACCAGCTTTTGCATTATTCCATCCTCCCTTATGAGTATCAAGCTTATTGCTTGCTCAGATGCTGCTAAATACAAATAGAGAGTTTTCCCTGGGGTGGGCTTCATCAATAGGGGAGCTTCGCTAAGTAGGCTTTCAGCTCCTCAAATGCGCGTTGTGCTACTTTTCCCCATTCGAACTGCTTCGTCTTCCATAATATTTCAAAAAAAGGTAAACTTCTATCAGCTGATTTGGATAAGAATTTGCTCAGAGCGGCTATCCTTCCAGCCAACCTCTGAACTTCATTCACAATTCTTAGGGGACTCATATCCAAAATAGCTCAAATTTTTTTTGGGTTAGCCTCAATTCCCCCTTTTGTCACCAGATAGCCCAAAAACTTGTCTCATTTTACTCCAAATGTACACTTCTCTGGGTTCAACTTCATCCCATACTTCCGTAGGATTTTGAAAGTCTCCTTCAAATCCCCAACATGTTCAACTTGGCTTGCACTTTTTACCAGTATGTCATCAACATATACTTCCATATTTCGACCATTTTGATGCTTGAATATCCGATCCACTAGCCTCTGATACGTGGTTCCTGCATTCTTTAGACCAAAAGGCATGACTAGATAACAGTAACTTCCCTGTAATGTGATAAAGCTTACCCGCTTATGATCCTCTGAGCTAAGTGGAATTTAAGGTATCCTTGCGAGGCATCCATCATGCTAAGGAGTTCGCATCCAGAAGTGGAATCCACCATCAGATCAATCCGGGTAGATGGTAGAAATCTTTCAGGTAGGCTTTGTTCAAATCCCTGAAGTCTATGCACACTCTCCACTTGTGTGCATGCTTTGGCACCAATACCACATTGGAGATCCACTTAGGGAATTAGATTTCCATAATATACCATGTATCCAAGAGCTTCTCCACCTCCTACTGGATTATGTGGTTTTTCTCAGGGCTAAAATGCCTCTTTTTCTACTTGACTGGCCTGACGGTTGGGACTACATTAAGTTTGTGCTCGGCCACCTTTGGGTCTATAAGGCCTTTGACAGAAAAGGCGAAAACATCTACATAATCCCTTAGTGTGGCAATTAGCTCTACCTTTAAGCTAGTCTCCATGTGGGAACCTATCCGTGTGATCTTGTTAGGATCTGCGAGGACCAACTCTATCGATAGAAGCTCTTTCTTAGGTTCAATTTTCTATTACTTTTTCATACCCAGGGGTGCACCCACACTATTTTACGTTTCCTTACATCTGGCCTCATCACCCTTGTGGCATCCCTTTCTCACTACATTTACGTAGCATTTTCTGAAAGTATACTGATCTCCCACTACTTCCCCTACCAGTCGCCCCACCACGTACTTCAGTTTCATATGGTATGGAGAAGCTACCGCTTGGAAGAGCTACAACATGGGCATACTAAAAATTACATTATACATTGAGGGGACATCAACTACTAAGAAATTAATCATACATGTTTTTCAGTACATTCCTGCTCCCAAAGAGACTGGCAAAGAAATCTATCCCCTGGGCCGAACCACTTCTCCTGAAAATCCAAAAAGTGACGTTTCTATTGACTCGAGCATGGTGTTTTCCAGATCCATCTATTGAAAGGCATCATAAAAAAGGATATCTGCCAAGCTACCTCTGTTAACAAAAATGCGGGCCACTTCAAAGTTGGCTATCATTGCTGTAATAACCAAAGCATCTTGATGAGGCAAATGCAGTGTCTTCGGGTCCTCTGGTTTGAACTAGATAACTGGGATATTATTAACAGTAAAGACTGATGCCACCTCTATATTTTTGTGCACCACAACTCGGGCCCTTGCTCTCCTAGCTCGATGAGTGTCTTCCTCAATCGAAACTCCCAAAATTATGTAAATTACTCCTCTAACAGTCCTATTTTTAGCATCAATTCCCCCATTAGGTTGTTAGATTTTTTATTGTCCCTCTCGAATTTGTGCAGGGTGCTTGTCTCTGCCTTCGGCTCCTGCCCTGAGTACAAATTCATTCAGTTGTCCATCCTGCACTAGTTGCTTCAACTTATTTCGCAAGTGATCACATTCTTCCATCTCGTGTCCATACTCATTGTGCAAGCAACAAAATTTATCAAACCTGGGTTATCTCGATGGGTCTTTATGGGAACATGGCCATTGAAGCAAGTTAAGATCTCAATAGCCTGTATAACTTGTTCCCTAGGCAGTCGTAGAGGTGTGTAGTGATCGAATTTTGGCCCCATCACCAATGGAACTTTTACCTGCCGAACGAGCACAGCTCTGGGTCTCTCTTCTTGCCTAAGTTTTTTATTGGCAAGATCTTCTCTCATGTCCTTTGTCTTTTCCATCAACTCCCTCTCCTTCGCCTCACAGTTTTTCTCCTCATGAATATACTTTTTCTGCCCACCTCAGGAGATCATCATAACTTTCCACTGGCTTTCTACTTAAGGACCGAAAGAAAAGACCTGGCTACAACCCTTGAGCGAATGCACCACTTAATAATTCTGGAGTGGCCGAAGGAACCTCCAAGGCCGCCATAGTAAGCTCTGTGCACTTCTCCTATACTGTTTGTTATTGGTGAATTAATATAGGAATCTGCATGCGAATTCATTAAATGTATGAATAAACTGGGGTGGTAATTGCCCAAACCATCTCTGAGTGACCCTTCCTAAGGTGGTAAGGAAAGTTTTGTACTTCACTCAATCTGGGAATTAGTATAATAGAGACAAGTTCTCAAATTCGCACAAGTGATCAGCAGGGTTGGCAGTGCCCATGTACCTGGGCATATTGAAGGACTTGTGGTTCTTTGAAAATAGATCACGCAATATGGTTTCATCGAATAGTGAGGCCTTAACTTTTTCTCTCGTCTTCCCTTTGATCATTTTCCTCATGTCTTCCATATCCCTTCTCATTTCTTCCATTTCTGCTATCCAATCTGACTAAAACTTGTCCTTCATATCCATGCCATGTCCCACTGAGATTTGACTTTCTGCCACTGCTTTCTCATCTGCTAAATGGGTGGGGATCTTCATGTGGGCCTCTTTGGGTATGTTTCGTGCACCCACCTTTTTAGGTTCTTCCAGTGTTCCTCTGGCTAGTGCCACTATAACTTCCTATCCCTCTATGACCAGCCTTGGATTACTGGGGAAAGGCGCCCCAACTAACACCATACCCTGCACAACTGCTCCTGATACCAAGGCAGCTCAAGGCTCTGTACAGGGGCTACACCCGTGGGCATGTGCACTACCGGAGTGACCATCGCCCTTGCTGAAGGTATACGGCTAACCAATCCCGAAAAGGACACTAGAGTGGGAGGTGGCGGAATATTGGGTGCAATCCTTAGCAAAAAATGGATGACCATAATGCTAAACGTTGACCATAAGAAGTTAGTCAACTATTCTGTAGTCATTTGCCCCACCATCGGAGATATCGGAGCAACCCTTCCTTCAGTGATTGCTAACTGTGCCGCTGTGGCTGATAGCATGGTGGCTGCTGCTACAAGCATCAGCTCACTCTATGACATCATCCTCATACCTATCTCTCCGTTCTCTTCTGAAACACCATTCTTATGTCTCAACTCCTAATCTAATTTTCCATAGACGGCGCCAAATTGATGCCAAAAAGAATAATTTTAAAGCACCAATTGAAAGTAAAAAGGTAATATTGCATTACTTTTGATGATCTAGTATATCTGCCTTTCTATAATCTTGTACAAGGCCTTTTATATGACTAAAAACCCCACTAACTAGGGTTATATCCGTCCACTAACTATCCACATACATTAGAGTTGATTGACATAGCGCCACTTGTGGCCCACATTCTTTATCTTCCGATTGTGTTGGGCTGAAACCGTAACTCTGAGCTCAGCTTGGTCAATTCACACCCTCATCTTGGTTGCTTCATGTTGGATTCAGCTCAGGTACCTCGCACCCTTATCTTGGTTACTCCCTACTGGATTCAGCTCGGGCACCTTGCACCCTCATCTTGGCTGCTCCTTCTGAATTCAACTCAGTTTGTCTATTAGAGTGAGCTCGGACTGAACAGTTTTTCAATCATTGCCTTCACAACTACTTTAGCTCAGGCTGGAAATACATACGCATTAATTATAAAGTGAGATTTGATTAACATTTCACGATTCATAATCAATTAAATACTTATATAGGTAGCTGTAGACATATTAATTTTGTTCAGTGAAAGAGTGACACGTATAAAATAATATGCTAATTATTAATTCAAACTTTTTTATTTATTTTGAAATTTATTAAATTTAATTTCAAAAAATAAATAAATAATTTTAATTAATACTCTAATATTTAGTTTATACTCAAATCAAATAAATGTCAAAGATGAAACGTCTACGTCTATGAACCAATTAAATTAAAGATATTTGATATTATCTTATCAAAGGGATAATTAGTAAAGAAATTCAAGTTGATTTGGAAGTCCCTTATCAAACATCTATATAAAAGGGATGACAAAAGCTTATTCAACACACAACATAAATTCCAGCAAGTGAGAAGAGCTTTGAAGGAGTCCAACAATTCTCTCAATTAAATTCAAGAAAATCTACGATGTTCAAGGCGTTCTTCGCGAACCTTATATATTTTGGTATTTGATTCAAGATTAAGGTGCAAAACCCTCAACTTGACGTTTTTTTTTTCGAATCAAATTTAAGGAGATCACAGCATCCAAAACGTTCTTCGCGGAACTCATATATTTTGGTATTTGATTCGAGATTAGAATACGAAGCCCTCGAATTGATGTTATTTCTTCAAGTCAAATTTAAAGAGATTCACAGCGTTTAAAACATTTTTTGTGAAACTCATTAAATTCAATATTGTATTTAGAAAAAAAGAATCAAATGATTAAATTAGAGATTAAATCCATAGTATATTGATAAGTTTCCATTTTATTTTATATGTACAACATTTCTTGTCTTTTAATTTTATTTATTGTAGATAAAGAAATTTAAGCTGACAATGTCAACGTAAAATTTTTACAACCAATTACATGAACCAACTTGACCATTACGACCTACAACAAATTGCACAACATTACTTGATAGGACTAACGATAATTTGTAGAAACTAACCAAAATATTTAAATAGATCATAAATCATCAAATTATGACTTCATAATATCATAAAATAAAATGCTAATATCATTATCTTATGATTCATAATCTAGTTGAGAGCATACATCCACTTAAGCAACTCAACAAAAGCTTCCTACATAATTTATTTCAAGTGTTTTGAGAAAATATCTTCGGAAAGCAAATAAAAGAATATAATGTCAAACCTCCAACACAATTTATTTTGAATATTTTAAGAAAATATTTTAGAAGTTAAGAGAATGTAATGTATATTTAGTTTTGTTTGGTAATTGAATAAATTTTATTTTGAAATAGAATTGTATGTTTAATTTTCCCTCAGAGAGAAAAATGAACATAAATGAGAAAGGAAACAAACATAGCCTTAGTTTGAGACTGTCTAATTAGACTTAGCCAACATGGCGTTCCTCAAACTTTCCAGCAGTTTGCTGCATCAGAAAGAATCATACAAATTATACTGCCAATTGTTTTACACAAAATTTTCAGGTTTGTTAACCAAAACAGATGACAAGAGAGGAGAAACAATAACGTTGATTTCTCATGGGCATTAATGCTATATAGATATCACTTGCATTTATAACAAGAAGTGTTCATCTTCATCTCTCCACATTCCACATATTTATATGACTGCACATAATTACAGGGGAGATAATGACATGTTCCATATATGGCATCATCTGTACTGAAACAACTGGGATAGCTCCACAAGATATTGAATAACTCTGATATCAACAAGACAGAGCAGCAGGTGTGCCTTGAGAGACTGATATCTCTCTTGCAAAATTCTTGTTAATCGGTAAGAACTAGAAGCTAGCTACCTTTTCTTTTAGTTCTTCAACTGCATGTAGACTACGTTTGCTGGAGAACCAGATTCAGTTGTTGGGCATATCTTGCTACAACCCCTCCCCTCCTGTAGGCACCAAGAAAAGGTCATAAGACGATGACATAAAAGCGATACTGAATTGATGAGAAGAAACCAGAACTAACTCCAAGATGCTGCTCTATTCTATAAAATTTTCTTCCCTTTGCAAAAAGCTCCACTCTAATTTAATCACATTTTACCATACTTCTCTTACCGTTAGGTTTAGAATAAAAATGATGGAGACAGGAAAATGCTTTAGCAAACTATGTCACTAAAAATAACCTTAACTCACAATGCGCATAAATTTAACACTTAAACGCATAAAGGGAAAAATTCATAATGAAATGCTAAGCGCCCGTTTGGTTTTATCTTCATTTTCAGATTTCATTTCATCATTTTCAAAATTTTAAAAAGTAATTAGTGAAAATGAGTTGAAAATAAATTTTTATTTGAATAGATTGTTAGAAAAATAATAATTTTGTAGGTTTAGTAGGTAATAGGTAAAGAGATATGCAAAATAAAATAGAGAGAAAAAATAGATAGATTATTATGAAAAAATATAAAAGTTATTAGGAAATGTGTTTTGAAAATGAAAATGATGTCTAGTGAAAATATGTAAAACGTAATGTATTTCAATTTTCAAATATTAGAAAATGTGAAAATATAGTTTGAAAAAGAAACCAAACAGGCACTAAAAAAATTAGTAATTTGAGGTCATGGAATTAGCCATTTGATAGCTGCTGTTTCTTGGCCCTCCCAAATATATGGTAAACTGACAATTCTTTTCCTGCATTTGGCAAAGAATAAAGATCTATTTACATACAGTGTGGCAGAATTAAAAAGAGAGTTACAAACTCCTATTATATGAGAATAAGTAAAATTTTCTTATAGCTAGACCTTTTTACATATAAAATTAATAATCAATTAAGATAATCTTCATATTTTTCTTCTTGTTTGTATTTTATTTCTCATTCTTTTTCCTTTTTCGATCATGGTTTTTTTTTATTTTTTTTTATTTTTTCCTCCTCTTGAGGATGGAAATGTAGAAGACGTGGAAGAGAGGGAGTAGCAAGTAGGGGTAGAGAGGACAAGATGGGTGGCCAAGGGGAGAGCACAATTGTAAGTGAGAGTTAACGAGGGGTGGTGGGAGGAAATTTTGAGCAAGAGAGGATGCAAAGGGGAGAGAGAAGAACACAGTTGATGGGACGGGAAGGGTCGCGCAGAAAAGAGGTGAACATCATGGGAAGAAGAGGCGATAGAAAGAGGAGAGGGAAAGAGAAAGACGGTAAGTAGGTGAATTAGAGCGAGGAGAGGAGGAAAAAGTTGTGACAATGCTGAAGGGGAGAGACGAGAGAGGGAGGGGATGAGATTTCTAGGATTTCCCACAAATTATGGAGGAAATTTGTTATGAGTGACGACACCTTCAGAAAATTTTGGCACGTAAACAGAGGCATGGGGAAAACCCCGCTGATTTGATCACATCGTGCTTTCAGTCAAATGATCAACAACGCTTATATTTTGTAGCCAGAAAAAAAGATTCAGTCATTGAGATGCAGAGTGCAGAAGCTTGAGACAAGATACTCACTTCGAAAGTTCCGGAAGAATTTTCTGCACATTCTGGAGATGGACGAAGCACTGTTTGCAGCATTCAGCTCTGCCAGAAGGTATTTTAAAGAGAGAGGGGGGGGCAGAGATCAATCCTTCAGAATCTAATGCAATTTAGATCTATTTTGGATACATAATGACAAGGCATGAGGTAACGTATAAGACGAAACCACATCAGCAATGCTACCTCTCCTCTGCATGAAGATCAACCCCAACTTTGGGGGGTGCTGAAACTGTTGAACGAACTACCTCACCGAAAACTGCTACCAGCTTCAGAAGCATCTCCAAAGAAACACTAGCATGCCTATACATGAAAAACACAAGACTTTTGCTACCAAATCAAAAGGAGGATACACTAGACAGAAAAACTCAATATTATTCAACACAGCCATCAGTCCCCCTCACCTCACCAGACAAATCTCAGACAAGCATTTCCTTCTCTGTGAACACTCGAGCATTATAGATTTAAAAACTGGAATGCTTTTTTTCATTTCTCCTTGTTATTTACTTTGCTAATAGAAAAATGTTCACATATGTTGCAGAGAAAGTTTACCTTTCTGCTTTGCTTTCCAGTAATCCTAAAAGCACGGGAAGCAAGCAAGAAAACAGGTCCAGTGTAATAATCTCCATCCTTTCAATGAGAATGCCTACGACATCTGCCTGTACCTGCAATGGTGAAATAATCTTAAGAATAACTTTGGGGATCAAACAGTACAGGTAAAATATGCTGCACTAAAGCAAGAAACACCCACAGAATGGTCAGGCAATTTCTTCACAGCATTTATGGCACCCTTCACATCATTCCTTTCCCAAAAATGCCTCACCACCTGCGCCAGGGTAATTATAATTATAGAAAACTTCAAGCCAAAAGAACTTGTGCTAAAAGAAGAGAAGAAGAAGAATTTATGATAACCTATAGTACTCCAGATGGCCTTCAAAGTTAACAAATTAAAACACAATGTATAAGCCTATTAATCCTGTAACTCAAGCATTATACTCTTATACTATAAGAACAATTAATTTCAGTATATTGGCCAGGCTCAATAGAAAATTTTTTAATACTCAAGCATCTGAAAGATTGACAAGCAACAAAAATTATTTTATTTTTTCTCATTGAAGAGATTATTTAAGAACCTTTTTCAAAACTACCTGTAACTTTGTCAGCCGTGACCGGAATGCACTCAATAGCACATCATGACTCTGCATAAGAGTCTCAATGAAATTATTGTCATCCAAAGTTGACTGCTCCCTCATAACATTTTGTTGGCCACTATTCTGCAGCACAGCCGAATTACTGGATTAATATTTAGTTAAAAAGATAAGAGACCTAATTATGGACCTTGTTTTAATAATCAATCATGACCAGATAATTCAGATAAGAAGTCGAAATCAACTGAAAAAAAATTCCAATCGTGTTATGCAAGATCAATACAAAAGGAGGATGGTTCTACCTGAGACGGGGGCGTTTCCACCAGCTCAGCAGCCGCATCAGAAGCCCTATCAGGTATTTGAATTTCATCTACTTCGAATTTTTCCTTTCTTTCAAATCTCTCAACCAAACTGCGTGTCCTTCCATGCACAACAGCCACTGCCAGTACCAAAGCACAGAATAAGTACAGATTAAGCATTTATCATTTCTGACAGGATAATAATGTTAAGTAGCAACCTCCATTGACAACTTTAACAGAAGCCACCCCTTTACTGGAATTCAGAGTCTGCTCACCTGTAACAATTGAAATAAAATCAATTTGGGGACTAGAAATTACACAGGTAGGTCTCCACGATATATCACATGAAGTGTGAGTACTGAGGATTAACAGAACAATATAAAAAATAAATTAGCATCCAGACTACACTTTCGAAATGCTAAAAACACAAAATGCTGAAGAATTTTATTAGGGTAATCAATAATCATACACCGGGTAAAAGCTTGGCAAGAAGCAAATGCCACTGTCGGTAGAAAATGATGCAAGACAGTACATCATGAAATTTAAAGAGTTGAATTTTTTTGGGAGAATAACATGGAGCAGCATGGATGTGTTTGGAGTTCTGTTTTCACTATTTCAAAGTACATTGAATTCTCAACAGATATGCACTCAATGGAGGAGCGGTTTCTAACTGGAATCAAAATTTGTCGCTGCATTGACAATCCTGAATACAGTCAAAATATATTACATGGAATTAGCTAATCTATGGCATTTCCTACTTTACAACCTATGAATCTTCTATAAAGGAAGTGAACTGATTTATGGTGGGTTCTATTTTTGTAACCTAAATAGCATTCAAGGACACACTGCAAAGTTTCCAGAGAAAGCCAGACACACATAAAAGCACGTATAACTATGATCACATTGCTACATGTTGTAACTGACAAAACAGTGCAAAATAGACATTATCAAGAGTCTTCAGAGAGAGAAGATTAACAACCTCCAGTATTTGATGCTGTTGCTGGTGATGAAGATCTATCAAACTTCTCTGCCACAGTCTTGATATTTGATTGTTTCCCCTCAGAGGACTCCTTGGCATTTTCGTCAGTAACAAGCCTATTACGAAGGTTTGAATCCTTTTTACTGCCCAAAGGATTTTTTGTATTGTCACAAGGCACCGATTCAAGGGACACCGACATTCTTTCCATATCAAATCGACTGCTTGATAGCCTACGTGTATGGGGCGGCTTAGCAGACATTCCACTGCTGGTCTTAGCTGAGGCAATGGATTCCCTTCTGGACCCAATCGAATCTTTTCCATCAGGACCGTCACGAGGTACAATGCTAGGCAAAACAAGAGATCTATTAACAGTCAGCGCATTAACTTTTGCAGGCAAGCTTGCCGTAGGACCACGCTTCTGAATTCCAGTAGTGCTAATTTCTTTGGAATCAGATGCTTGTACATCCTTAGGAACATCAGGGGGGTCAACTGTCTTTGATGCGATAGAATTTACACCTGCAGCTTCAAAAGAATAAAATGTTGACCTAGTTATTACGAAATCAGAGACAGCTCTAAAAATCATGGAAAAAGTTAAAGAAACATATAATGAGACTTACGGTCAACATATATAGTCTTGATATCCTTAGAATCAGTTTCTGGCGTTGTGGACCGTGGATTTGACTTTGACTTTGACTTTACATGGCTTTCTTCTTTCTCCCGAGGACTTCCCTGACTGTCACATTTCTGCTCTAAGTGGCTATGTTGCTCCGGAGCCATTCTTGTGCCATATGGCTCGATAAGCTAACAAAGAATGGCACTTGATTGTCGTTGGGAAATGAAGTTATCGTATTTCAATAATGAAATACAAACGGGAGATTGAGGAAAATAAAATTATCGAAAAGCACAAGCAAATACCGAAACATCTGCTACCCAAACTGCAACTGAGTTTTCATAATATGCACCACCCAGAAGTTTCCCATCATGGATGCAAAGATCACCAAGTGTTGACCATCCCATATCAACTGAGTCATGGCAAATCACAGGCTCCCATGAGTAAACCTGCGGTTGAATAGATATAGACCATCTGAACAAGTATTTTTCTACAACCACAACAACCAAAGAAATTATCATTCCACACACACACCTTTAAACTATCATCTAGTCCGCAAAAAAGAGTTCTTCCATCAGGGTGGAAGGTAATCGATCGTACTCCTGCAGCCTGAGGGAGGAGACAAACAAATTGATTTGTACTATAACAATTCTTTGAGAACTTTAATCAGATAGAATAAGATGCCAGAAGCACATAACAGAACAAGGAACCGAGGAAGGTGGGACAGTCATGCACAAGTAAATTATCTAATTGATTTAGGTTTTGATTTGTTTCCAAATACTTTTTGGGATTTTTTTCCCTTCAAGGGTTGGATACTTAATGCTGAAGAGCAGATGACAAACATAACAAAACAAAATTTCTATCAAATGGAAAATTTTCATTGATCATGTAATAAGAGTAGAATATGTATAGATATTATATTCTTCATAGATCGTCAACAGATGTTAGAATGCTCAATCATCCCTAGGCAATCACCCAGAACTTTAGAGGACTATCTCAAGACAATCTGGAGTGATAAATTTACTGCCAAGGTAAATGTTAACTTTGCAAAGTCCATTTCTTGATGAGTTCAATTGTGTGGGCAAAGGACAAATTATCTACATGACAAGGGCTTTGATGGTGCACTCTTACTGATGGAGATTCAGAAGTCATTGATAAATGGATTACTTTGAGCTTGTCCCAAATAATCATCCAACGCAAGGGTGCTAGGCTGTAAAACTGGTAAAAGAGACTAGTTTACTGTAAATTTGTGACTAAATTCTTTTTTCTGTATATACTAACGTCTGTTGTGTTCTTGCCCAAATGGCTGTTATTTTGAAAGAAGAACTTCCTATCAACCCATTCTTCCCTTTATCATTCCCTCTTTAAATGGAGAGGACCTTGCTTGCGCAGAGCTTAGATATCATATGGATGTAAAGAAATAATAAATTTAAATGGATAAGTTTCACTACCTCACGCCTGGCAGATCCAATCATCTCAAATGTCTCCAGATCCCAAAATTTCACAGTTTTGTCTGCTGAACCTAGAATGAAAATTATATATCACTACAGTTAGCAAACCATGGAGCATTGAGCAATACTTGGCAGTTAAAGTAAATTCACATGTATATTCACCAGTAGCTAAAAGGAACTCAAGTGGATGAAATTCTATGGCACGAATATGTCCTTCGTGGAACTTGAAATCATGCAAAAGCTTTCCAGCTGTCAGGTCCCACACCTGTTCAACAAAAATTGGTTTCATCACCCAGCAAGATAGATAAGAACTTACCAGTAAATTACATTTTTCAAGAAATCCTCAGAGAAATACCTTTACAACATTATCAAATCCACCAGAGACCACCCAGCGGCCATCGGGAGTGAATCTTATTGTACTTATCCCTCGAGTATGACCCTTATATGTGTGGATGCATCCTTTCTTTCTGATATCCCATATCTTTAGATTGGTATCCATGGAACCAGACGCAAAAAACTCACCAAATGGGTGGAATTCAACAGCAGTGCAATAGGATCTGTGTCCAGTAAGAGTGCGAACCACTACATTTCAAAAGCATTAACTAAGTCAGGAGTAATGTCATATTGGATGAATTTATAAGGATGGCATTGATCAACTGAAGGACAGAGCCCATATACAGAAATAAAGCACTAGAAACCAAATGTGATGTTTAAGTACAGCATTTCAGACTCGATATACAAAAGGACTAAATAATATACAAATTCATAGTTCTAGTTGAAATCCATGTTTAACAAGTTCTGCTTCCTAACTCGAGTTAAAAAGCAAACAATCAATCCTGATGCAGTACATAATGAAAGCATGTAAGCGTCAATATGAATCTTAAAGGAACCCATCTCACTTGGATGAAAATTCAGATTAACTTCTCCTTGGTGGGACTACTTACTTTTTGTTTCTTCCAAATCCCACAACTTTATGGCCCCAGAAGACGATCCAGCTACCACTAAAACCTCGGCTGAATCAAAAGCTGCAGACTCAACTGGACTGGTGTGACCACACAGGCTCTGCAATCACCAGAAGGTCATCTTCCCTCAGCTGTATATTGTGATACAAACTAAAGAAAGCATGATGATTTAAGCAGTATTTCCCCAAACTAAAGGAGCACAAGCTTTAAAGATGTATTGCAGCAGTTTATAAATACAAGAATGTAGTAAGTTCTCCCACAGACAACTGTAGTTAGATACAAAGTGGTGTCAGAATAACTCCGTCCTGACGGTGCATCAATTCAAATATCTCCAAATAGTGACTATAGCAAACTACTTTAAATAGACAGAAAGTGGGATACCACCAGCGCCCCAATGCAGCGACTCGTGATTACAGTTCCATTTCAACAGAAAAATAAGCTTACCTAAAAGGCTTCTTTTTTCATTAAAACTCACTCATGGAACGAAAAAGACAGCATCACGACAACAAACAAATTAAAGAAATCAAACAGACAATACTCCAATAAAACATATGTGTTTATGAGTGCTCCCTATGTGTTCAAATGACACAAATAATCCAAGTAATGCCAAAAGATATTTTCTTGACTCGTTCACTGACACATTTATCACCACAAAATTATTAGGAAATGAAATTAATCCTCAGATTGGCAGAATGACCGTAGATCATTCCAATGTTCATTGGATAAAGTGGCATAAACTTGTGACTCGGGTCCTAGGTTACGTGCACAAATAAATGCCAAGGTACATATAACTAACTAACCATCAGAGACGTTGGCTTGCCAACGGACCAGAGATTAACTTTCTGATCATCTCCACCTGTAATAAACACGCGGCAATTCTTTTTCCCAAAGCTCAAACAATTTACATTCCCGGCATGTGCCACAAATTCCTCTACATTACATTCAGTCAAGAATGGACATTTTACCAAAGAAAAAATACAATTGCAAGTTATTACTTAAGCATCTCAAAAATAACTTAAGGAAATATTATCCACCCAAAGAAATAATTAAACTAGAAATAAAGATCACACAAAATATCCAAATAATAAGAATCTAAAAACTTGCTTCCAGTCAGCAAACTCAAAGCATGCCACATCTGAGAAAAATAAAATTTACATTGAAATACCAATTTTTTGTTTTTGTTTTTACTTATTTCAACTCCAGTCTCCAAGAGAGCAAGAGCAAGAAACAGATTTCATAAGAATCAACCAGTCTAACGATTCAAGTGAGCTTCTAATTTTCAACCAACATACAGACTCAAAAAAAGCCAAATAACATTCTTTCTTGGTCAATTTCTCAATTCTTCTCACTAATTTAATTCCCTTAACACCAAGTAAAAAAGGAAATTTTCAAGAAAATTAATGCCAAATCATCTTAGATCACTCAAATCCAAATTAAAACCCTAAAACACATTCCATGACCGACCATTCAAACTCACCGACATCCACATTCACATTACATACACATACCAAAAAATAAAAAATAAAAATAAAAATAAAAAAGCACACAAATATAGATAAAAAAAGTAAACCCCAAAAATTCAAGAGGATACGGAGTTTATATCCCCGCTTTGCCATTTTCCTCAAACCAACAGCAGGACCGAAATCACACCGTTGTCTGCCCCGGCCAAGAACCGAATCCTACCGCGCAGACAGAAATACTTGAGTATAACTACACAGATACAAATAATTGTATATACAGGGGAGAAAATCCAGCAAGAAAATATAAGAATAGATTTCTTGAACGGTAACCAGAAAAAAAGGGAAAGAAGAAAAAAAAGGAAATTTTTTCAGAGCAGAGAGATTTCAACAGTGACCCTCAAGAAAAGAAAGAATGGTCGAAAGCAGAAAAAAATAATAATTTTTAAACCTCCGACTTTCACTTGATTTATACTCTGCCGCGTACAGGATTTACTCTTGCTGTGATTTTTCACTGCAGAGATTGACCGACATAACGGGTAAATAAATAGGAAATAAAGGTGCTGACAAGGATTTTTTACTGGGACAACATGAGATTAAGAAAATCTTTGTACTCAGAATCTTCCGTATTTGTATAATTTTTATATTTTATTTTATTTGTTTGGGTTTGGGTGCCTTTCTGTGTATTGACTTGTGGAGACATTCCAACCACTAACGTGTGAGAAATGCTAGGAGGGTAGCCATAGTGGTCAAGATTTATTTGTTCTATTCTGATTTTTTTGCTTGTTAATTTATCATACTTTTGTTTAGGTTTAATTAATAACCACAAGGTTCAACAAATTATTAAACTTGGGAAGGTCAAAAGTTCGAGATCTATGGGACTTTTAGTATGCATATGTCTAAATTAAAAAAAATGATTAATTATTGAATTGAAAGTAAATTTAATCTTGTTAAAAGAATAGTATTTCTCGATTATTTTGATATTTTATTGAATTTTATAGTATGCAAATATAAATGCGTTACGATACTGTACGTGTCAATGTAATTATTAAAAATTTTAAATTGTGACGCTATTTGAACATTATTATTCGATATAAATTTAATATATAAAAATATAAGCGTGCATTGCTCAATACGTGTACATATATATATGGGTGCATTTATGTAATTATTAATTTCTTTCAGAAATGGACATTTATATCAATTATAGCTTCAGAGATTTGTTAATGTTCGCAATGATGCTTTGAGGATAAAAAACAAAGTTGTCTTGAAAAGGGAGTTTTAGAGTGAATGTCATTTTAGATAACCTATCCAACATTATACTATGTATTTGACTTCTTATTATTTTCTATAACTCCTAAAATTTATAATATATGACTAAAAAAAAGGAAAATATCATTATTCTGACGTGAAAAATAATTTAAAAATACAATATTCGACATGTTCAACACATATTTGTGTTCATATCTGACATTGTATGATGTGAATTTTTTAAATATCATTGCATTTATAAGTTGAATATCTATAATACATTGATTTTTCATGTCCATATCTTTGTCTTATCAAATTTTTTTATATTATGCTCGACCACATTAAAATTGAGCAATAAAATAGTAACTCAATTTCCAATTATGTGTAGGACTAACATGGAGAGGAGTATTAATCAATATAATGGAGACGACAGCTCCACTAATAAAAAAACATGGAAAGTCTTAATTATATAGCCAATACTAAATCAACAATCTTCTTACTAAATCTTGCTAGTTGAAAACGACCTTCTACTTTACAAAGAATGGAATATCTATAGAGTGAAATATTAAGGATTTGTTTGATTATGTTTTCGAGAATAATATTGTTTTGGATAAAAATAATTAAATATATTTTTATTTTTTTCTCCAAAAAATATATTTTTTAATATATACATACATATTATATATATATATATATTATTTTATTATTATTTTCACATTAAAAAAATAATTCAATTTTATTTTTACTCAAAAAATTTAATAAAAAAGCATTAATTTGACTGCTATAACAAAAAATATCTTTCCCAAAATATGAACAAATATACCAAAAAATAACTTTTATATTCTTCAAATTCATTCTCCAAAAATATATAATAAATACATAATAAAATCAAACAAAATAACATAACCAAACATTCCCTAACATTTCTTGTTATGGATGATAAAGCACTCCACGACCATTTTGATCTATCATTGATAGCAACTTTTGATGACCAACAATTACCATTATTATACTTTTCAATTTTGGACATAATAATAGTATAGGGTGGGGCCTTGAAATTTTTATTTTCGAACTATAATGGTTTGCATGGATTACTTGGAATTAAACGTGAGTCTTCTCCAGCTAATATTCGTTGGATGACTGAAAAGCTTGTCACCCACTAGGAAAAGGGCTAAAGCATGAAAGCAAAATCTGTGATTTAAGAAAATGGTCCTATTGGCTATTGTTGTTGATCCAGGGACTGCTATAGTTGACATTAGATAGTCTGGTCTAGACTAATATGTGACTATGCTATATACTAAATTATGTGGTCACCACGGATATAATATGAACAAATGTCAATTCAAAGAGTAAATGTGAGGTGCGTTCAATTTGTGATACCAATAAAAATAATACAGTTGTTTTTTAATGTAATATAGTGAATTTCAATTTACAAATATGAATAACGCAACGAAGAAATACAATACGAAACATTAAGTGTGTGTCAGTTATAATCCTCTGTTAGTCAGATTAGATAAACAACAGTCAACTGACCAAAAAAATAAATAAATTTTGAATAAAAGACATAAAAATAATGAATTTACTAAATAAATATAATATGAGGTTATTTATAGGAGCTGTGAAATATATTTGTTATTGCACCAGTACGAATAATATGTTAATTCTTAATTTGTTGAAAGTATTATTATAGCCTAAAAACTTTTTAAAAATACATCGCAAGAGTTAATCCTATTCAATACCATTTTCCTTTTTTTTGTTTAAAGTGTATGTCAATGTCAATGTCAATTAATAATGATTTATAGACAATAGCTATGAACAAACTAAGAAAATTAAGAAATTAATAATGGATTTATTTGAAGTATCTCACCTAACTAAACCGAATTGCTTGGGACTAAGGGTTGGGGCTATAATTTTAGCATAATGATTGGGTTCATCTTGTGACGGTATGTGTGGGATAAAGACAAGCCACTTGGTTTTATTATGAATACATTATGTTGGGGACCCATAATTAATTAGTGGAACGAAAGCAATCTCCTTTCGGACACAATTCTGTACCGCTGTCAATTCAGACAACAGCTAGCTCACCTCTAGATCTGTTAAAACAAATTTGAAATCCTAGTATGTAGTTTTATTTTTATATTTGCACAATTTTCACATGAAATTGAATTTCATGAATATTCAAATGCACTTAGATGATTTTAGTCCAATGGGATGGTTGGGTTTGTATATATTCATAATCAAAAATGTAATTCTATCCCATCAGGTATTTTCTAAAGATTTTGACGAGTTAGGTTTAATTTATCAAAATTAAACCCCTCTTTTTTAGTTGTTGCTTTTTCTCTATAACTTAAATTAATACGAACTTTTCTCAATAATGCTGCCTTCGGCCTTGCACTTGTATCTTTTTTTTTATTGCCTTCAACTTTCGTCAAATACAGGATCGATCCCATCCATCATCCATTCAACAGATGTGGATTGGTTAATCAATAAATAACATATAAATACATAAATTTTCTCTTAAGATGAGTAAGTCAAAGTGTATTTATGTTTTACTAATAAGTTTGAGAAAATCGAAGAAATTACTTGATTGTTATTAAAAAAAATAATTACAATAAATAATAGATCCTGGGAGAGAGGAGGGAAAATTGTTACCCACTGCCGAGCATAATGATTTGAGAGAGAGGGATAAAAGGCCAAGTAACATGCTGCATCCTGTTTGTTCTCGACGAGGCCAATGGCATCATGTGCAGGGCCACCGTCCAAATGTTTATTTTCCAACATTAGTCTTATTAAAAAATATTGTGAACCAAAACAATAGTCAACGAATTATTAATTTAAATAAAGATTAGGCGTTATTGCTCCAAGGCAAATACACAATTAGATGGATTATAATATAATTAACTGGCATGCTCAATAATATTCCCAATTTATGTATAAGTTTCAACTATTGCTTTCAACATGAACAAAAAATAAAAATAATAATGACTTGTGACAGTTTAACAAAAGAACAGGTCGTTACGTCACAAATGTTATGCTGCTACAGCAATGAAACAGGAAATAGAAAAAGAATTGAATGTCTAATTAAACACACTAGAATGAAAAAAAAAAAAGGAAAAAACAATTGTTAATAGTGCATTCCCTTGGACAGGCAGCAAGCTTGGCATAACAACAACAAATATACATAAAACCAGAAACTAGCAATATAAAGCTATGGTCGAGTTGTGAAATTCCAGATTGCCATTTGCATATCTGAGCAAGTTAGTTAGAGCAAATGAGTTGTGATTACGTACAACATTTTGCGTTGGACGATCAGACGGACTTGTTCCCAACTCTAACTCGTTTTCCTCGTACTCAGGAGTCTCATTGCATCATTTGTAACAGCTTTTGGACAATCTCGGACATTGGTGGCCTGAATTCTGGTTCCGGCTGTGGAAGAAAAATATAAAATAGAGATGTCATTTGAAAACACCCTTTTGTTTAGGTTTTCATGAAGCAAAGATAATGCATCCAATGCAATCCGCACATGCACTAGACTATGGACGATGTAAATGCCCAAAAAGGAAATCCTCAGAACTTTAACTACTTTTCTCATTTCCCATTGCCAAACACCAGTGAGAACAAGAAAGGGAATGAGAAAGATGAGTTACCTGAATACACAACGAAATTATATCTGCAACTCGTGATAGAGACTTAGATGGATAAGCATCGTTCAAGGAAGGGTCAACCATTCTCGACAATGCATCTATGTCGTGGAGCTGTGAGAATGCCCATCTAACCAGATTTTGCTCCCCCCGAGGACGCAACCTGATTTCATGAGTTTGTTTATTAGACTTTCCTCAATTTCATTATAAATACTAGAATTCATATTTCCAGAGGTTTCCCAGACCTGTCATAAGATTTTCGACCCGTTAGAAGTTGTAACATCACAACTCCAAAGCTATAAACATCACTCTGGTAAGAATAGCATCCTAGCTCAAGTTCTGGAGCGCCATAACCAGAACCTTGCAACTAACAAGAGACTAATGTCAGCAAAGAGTTCAAGTCAATGAGCATGTACTGCTTCCCTAACATCAGACAACATTTTTTTCCCTTTAAAAGAAAAACATCTTTATTTTATTGATCCAAGATTACCTGAGCCATGGAATTGGTTGACAGCAAAGGAGCCAACCCACAATCAGAAACCCTTACAGTGAGATCATCTTCTAGTAGCACATTACAAGACTTGAAGTTCCGGTGCACAATAGGTGGCCGGCACACCTCATGTAAATATCTTAAATGGAAAAAGGTCAAAGTGAGTTTCCAAACAGTAACAATTCAAAAGATTGGCAAGGAAGTTTGATTAGAGGGACAACATGAGAAAAAACATAACTAGAACAAGCAAAAGTCAACCAGAAAATTCATCAAATCAGGAAACAACAAAATCATAGTTTCCACCAAGTTTCTCAACGAACATACTCTAGGGCTTTTGCAGCCTGAAGTGCCAAACGCATTCGCACATTCCACGAGAGCTTTTTGTTGATCTCATCATCCAAGTTCAGTGCTTCATCAAGCGTCCCATTTCTGCAATAGTTGTAGACAAGCAAGCGTTGCCCATGCTCAAGGCAATAACCTACAAGTTCTACTATATTTGCATGGCGAAGTTTAGAGATATTTGACACAAGGTCAAGGAATTCTCGATCGCTTAAATGTCCTGATCCTGCTTTGTCCAGTTTCTTTACTGCTAGAACCTGGAGATTGAATGAAACATCCTCAGGAAACATAACCTACGGAAAGACCATAATATAACATCAGACAAAGACCACATTTCTCCAAGAATTATTCATTCATTATTTATTTATTTTTGGTTGGGGGAAAGGGGTGGAGGAGGGGGGGATACAGAATGGTTAAGCACATCATGTTGCTTAGTATTTCTAATCTTGTCAAGCATGCAACTAATATCATGATATCATCAGTTACTAAAATTCAAGCAATAGAAGATATACTAATAATCATCACAGGAAGCAGGAACACCTAATTTCTGAGCAAGAAAGTGCACCATAAATCAGAAGACATTTACCATTCCATCAGGAAGCTGGGCTTTATACACTGTCCCAAGTGTGCCTTTCCCAATAAGATTTTCTTGAGAAAAGCTATTTGTATACTGTTGAAGAGATGCAATCGTAAAGAACTTTACAGATTCTACAATTTTAGAAGCATTTCCTCTTGGGTTTGATGGGGTAAAAGTAGGATCTGCGACAACCCTTTCGGCAGGAAGAAGTGGAAAAGGAAGGGGGCTGGGCTGTAGATCAGTGTTACCCAGTCCCGTCATGTCTATACTATGATCCTTTCCCTTCTTTAGGAATGCAGTCTTTGTCTGACTACCTTCGACAGCTGGCTGCAAATCCACCCTCTTGGAAGCTGCTTGGGGGCCTCAAAGTGTTATTCATTGAGATGAAAACAAATAATAACTAAAATAAGTATGGAATAGCAAAGGCACTAGGATGTTAATCACCTTTTGGAACTTTGTAGAAAGGGCTTTGAGAAGCCTGTTCCCGCTTGTGAGTCTCTGGGAGGACGCCAAATGTTCTCATTTCATGCCTCTTGGCAGTTTTCTCACTCAATCTCCTTCCCTTACAACATTTGTACATGGAAAGACATAGTCCCAAAGCAAGTATTATAACTACCACCAACCCTCCAATAGCAATCCACATGATTTTGTTTGTTGTATTTTTCTTCTCCTCTCCTCCAAATCCTAGTAATGGAGATGCTGATGGCCCACGCAGATGAGCTCCACGAGCCGATTGAGGTGAAGGTGCCTCAGATGGGGGTAATATAGGAGATGAGACTGGTGGAGAAGCAATGATAGTAGTGTTAAAAGGGTTTCCAGCTTTCCTGCAACACAAAGAAAGGAGTAACTAAGCCACAAAGTAAATAGAGACTCCGCCATAATGGAGATTGCGAAAAATCAGGGCTGTACTCCGAAAATGTAAAATAAAAATCAGATGAAATGAAAATCGACTCTGTTGCACCTGAAATTGGGAATTCTTAGCAATTTGTCGGGTATAGGCCCAGAGAAAAGGTTATTTTCTATGTTCCTGAGGGGCATCAGAAAACTCAATCAGCATGTATATAATAACCTGATGAAGAAAAGAGAAAACTATTAATTTCATATGTTGAAGAACAGACAAATCTATCAGAGGAAGATCTTGGAGAACATCCAACACTCCACCAAGCTGATTGTTTTGCAAATGCCTACATACAACTTGAAGGTGTGAGTACAGAGAACAAAATGAATCTTAAAAGGAAAATTTACCAATTTTCAATTTTCAAGAAGCTTCTACTGAGGAGGCAACAATTTTAATAAGTTTCATCACCTTTTTAAACACGAAGCTAAGCAGTTGTGTATTCATCCCACACACATTTAATTTGATTCAAAACCCCATTGATACTCCTCAAAATCCATCTTTTTCCTTGAAGAACCAATCTATTTCTGCTGTACTTTGCCAAAGACACCAGCCAAACATATGCATAAATGAAAGCGAGAAAGTTTTTTATTCAACAATTTATTAACATGCACCACAAGTTTTAGCATAGGGTTCTAACAAATACAGTGGGAACAAGAAGCATAATCACAGTCACACATTACTTTCTCAGAATTCATGGCTATGGTAAAAAGAGTATTTTTGCACTACCACCCCAGCTAACTCCAAGATTCTAGTAAGAAAGATAGTATT
Organism: Jacaranda copaia; assembly: GCA_014898725.1. NCBI lineage: Eukaryota > Viridiplantae > Streptophyta > Magnoliopsida > Lamiales > Bignoniaceae > Jacaranda > Jacaranda copaia. The sequence goes on from JACGDI010005762.1 coordinate 80,863, forward strand.
AGGAGACTTGTGCATAATATATTAACTATGGGATACAGTTACTTACAGTGTGGTAAGAGATGACAAGTTCCCCATTGAAGAAGGAAGCACGCTGGTTAAATTGTTCCCAGATAAATCCCTGCATTGTCAGTCAATTAACTCAAACAAACATCCTCCAATTAGATAATAAAAGATCAGGCATGTCTACAAACACAAAATGCCCACATGTTAATCAAATTCTTAAGCAGTTCAAAAGCATCTGGAATTGGTCCAGTTAGTCGGTTGTCGTTTAGAGACCTGAGAAGGACAAGAGATACAAGTTACATGGATAATTTATTCAGTAATTGTAATAATGAAACCCTTTAATGAAAAATAATGGTAGAGAATAGAACTTACAAATCTGTCAATTGGCCTAACATAGATAGAGTGTCTGGGATGTGTCCAGTGAACTGATTATCTGAAAGAAAACTAGATTTTGTGGTTTTCCAGAAGGGACGGCAGCATTATCAGACATATATTTAGAGAAAAATCTAAAGTAAACAGAGTAAAGTACATAAGTTGAATTATTCCTGGAAACAGAATTAGGTCAGAAACATACAAGCTCCTGAGAGTCATTGGCAAATTGGAAGGTATAGCACCTCCAATGTGGTTGTTGCTCAAGTCTCTGCTTAGAAAGATCAAAATCTTTGATGAGCCACCACAAGATGCAATAGCTACTTTCATTAACTAAAAGAGCAGCAAATTATTCAAAGTACCATAAAAACACAAACAATAATCACAAAACTGCAATTTCAGATGAATAAAGAATAAGTAAATAAAGTAGCAACATAGCCTTCTGAGATGGACTTACATCGATATAATTGAGGCAAACGATCCCAAATCTTCGTTCAATTCACCTCCCAAATTTGCGCCACTTAGTTTGCTATCAACCAGATCACATAAATTCAATCCACAAAAGTTTTCACTTGCCATAACCATAAGGAAACGAGAAACTTAAATCATACATTGCAGTTATATTTTCATTCACACACTCTACCCCTTGCCAACTCGGCGGACCACAAGGGTCTCCTCCAGGAATCCATCCAGGAAGTAGTGGGAAGCCCAGAGAAGCATGTAACTGAGTTATTGCATAAACTGACAGGAAGCATTTCAAAGACACTTGTTATGACAATTCCACAATCAAAAAACAGTTGCATAAACTACAAGAAAGCATTCCAAACAGATTTATTTTGGCAATTACCATAATCATGCAATCTTTATTTTAACTAAAATATTACATCATTGGGGTTCTCCAATGAGCAAGAAAAGTACAAACTGAAATTCAAATTCGACCAAAGAGACCACAAATAAAAATGAAAAACGGAAGTTTGAGAAAATAGAGAGGATGGAGTCTCTTGGCTTACCATCACGAGGGTCGGTAAACCCCCATACGAGAGGCACAGCAGAAAAAATAACAAAAAGAACGAGAACCCACGTACGAGTCTTCCAATCCAAACCAGCCATCATCAGCAATGGCCACCCCAAGACTCAAGATTTCTTCTCCTTCACCCGCCTTTCTTGTTTCTTCAGCAAAACCTTTCAAGAATCTGGAAGTACAAAGCTAGCCAAAGGACAAAGACCTCCAAGAACTCACAAGAAAATCTTGAAAATAAAAACATTCAAAAAAATAAACGAGAAAACAAAAAAGAAACAGCGAGCCCCCACACAAGCGCACAGAAAAAAGAAAAATTCACAGACCTCACTAAAGCGGGTTAAGTCAAGCACAAAGTCCAAGCTGCAGTGGGGGAGTCCAAAAGGTTTCAAGAGCACACCTTTAACTAGAAATGTGACAAAGTATTCAAATTCCCTTCTTTTCCTCTCAATCAGACAAAGTAACAAGTAATTATACAGCGGATTGACAGAGTATGAATGACTGAGATGTCCTAACAGACGGTATAAAAATGTTGGTTTGCTTCTTTTCTTGATTTTTCTCCTTATAAAGCGGGCACGGAAAATAAAAGCAATTGAGGTTTGATGGTTTGCGCATATCTTTAAGAAATAAAGATTACAGCTATATAGTTCCGAAAAGAGAAAAACGATTAGTACAATCTGATTATATTCAAATCGTTTTTTAATGGAAGAGATAATTATGATGCGATGCTGGGAATGTTTCTGAATTATTTAAATTAATTTGACAAAACAGCTCCAGTGTACCGTTGAGAACTTGAGCCACGGTGGTGGAATGAGTATTTTGGGCTTCTTGAAAAAGAAAGGCCCGGCCCATAACCCATGGAGTATTAAATTATTAGAGTATGGGGTTAATATTTTCCATAAATTTATTGTATATTTTCCTTTTTTTTCCGAATAATTGGGTAAGTATTTAATTATTATTTTTGCATTAAATGGCAGTTTAAAATCTAATTTCATAAATAGCAAAGTAACCACTTGATTGAGTAATATTACCCTTATATTTATATTTGTGAAATTTAAAATTCAAATCATAATAAATTTTTAGTATATATATAATATATATAATTTATTAACGATAAATGCCAATTTTAATCTTGACGTGATTTCACGAAAAGAGAAAAATGAGCTCTTGTTAAAAAAACCAGAAAGAGAAATCCAATAATCATATACATATATACGTAATGATCCAATTTGGACTTATGTCAATGGGGAAACTTTTCTTTCTTTTTTTTTGAAATGACAATATGAGAGATTTATGACATGTTAGTCAAATCACAATAAAAAATCATCGTCATCCCTAATTTTCTTATAGTTTGTTTGCTTATGTTTTCCCAGAATGACCGCATTTTGGGGAAACACTCCCAAAAATACCATCAATTTTTGGAGGTTAATTTTACTATTTTAATCTCCAAAAAACTATTCTCTTCCACCCAA